>CAUYQG010078914.1:0-49716 GCA_963574415.1 Tarsius wallacei | reverse complement strand
TGAACCTCACTCTGCTGTTCAGCCCTGACTGGCTAGGGAAAATGGGAAGAGGATTGCCATGGCTAGCAAAGGCCGTCGTGCTGCTTGGATAGACCTTATAGCCACTGAGTTTAGCAGGGGAGCTGTTTGTTGAAGATGGTGAGACCTTTGGGGCTAAATGTGAAGACAAGCTTAAGATCTATAAAATGTGATTTAAAAAATTTAATAATACTGTGGTTGGGGGTTTTCTGGAAATTTAATTATGAAGAACCTGTACCTTTTTTGCAATATTGGCACAGTTGGGTAATTTAGTGATAAATGCATCTCCTGGCAGGCTTTTTCTTGGTTGTGCTAACCGTGAGGTTTCTGGGAAGTAGAGTTCATTTGGTTGATGAGCTTTGATGCTGTTTTGGAAACTGATCTCTACTCCTTAGCTCAGTATATTCTCTCAGGTCCTACTTTCCAACTCTCAAGCCAAATAAAGCTATTTCTCCTGGTCTCTGTTCACCTGTGCCGTTACCTTGGCTGAGCCCAGCATGTTCTAGTACTTTTGCTACCCATCTGCAGGTCCCTTTCTGTTTTGCTTTTTGTTTTTGAGACAGGGTCTTGCTCTGTTGCCCAGGCTACAGTGCAGTGCTATGATCATGGCTCACAGCAGCCTTGACATCCTGGGCTCAAGTGATCCTCTTGCCTCAGCTTCCCAAGAAGCTGAAACTATAGCCACACACCAACCAAGCCTGGCTAATTTTTTTTTTTTTTGAGTTGGAGTCTCACTCGATCGCCCAGACTGGAGTGCAGTGGCGGCCACTGCAGCCTCGACCTGCTGGGGTCCGGCAATCCTTCCGCCTCAGCCTTCCGAGTAGCCGGAATTACAGGCGCGTGCTACCACGCCCGGCTAATTTTTTTTTATTTATTGTAGAGATGAAGTTTCGCCTGCCCAGGCAGGTCTCGAACCCGCAGGCTCCGGCAATCCACTCACCTCAGCCTCCCAAGGCGCAGGATTACAGGCTGAGCCACCGAGCCCGGCTCTCTTTCTTATAGTATTATAATTGCTCAAGGTCCACCTATGAGTGAGAACATATGGTACTCTGTTCTTTGTTTCTGTGATAGATCACTGAGTATGATCAAAAGTCACATTCTTACCTGGCCACATGACCCAGAGCTCTGCTGCTTGCAGTGAGATGGATGGAGGCCATAACTGGTCAAGTTGCTTGTCCCACATGGACACTTTGGCAGGTGAGGGACAGGAACTCACAGAATTCCTGAAATGAGCTGAAAGTTTAGTTTTATTTGTAGATCTTCTCAGGCAAACTGAGGGTGGGGCTCAGGAACTCTTTCCATCTTCTTGCATTCCTGGCCTATCCACCTAAGGTGCTTCTTCCCACTGCCCCACCCAGGCTCACATCCCGTCCAGGGAAGTTCAGCTGCTCATTTCGTGCCCCTTCCCCAATATACTGGTGTCAGAAGGAAAAACTGGAACTGGGGAAGAGGCCCAGATCAGTAAGACAAATTCAGGTGACCTGCCACTCATTCACTGATTTATTCATTTAATCACACATTCATTTAGCAGACAGATATTAAGGGCCTTCTATGTACCATGCACAGTCTAGGAGCTGAAGACACAAAAATGAATGACCCTGGTCCTGGTCTTGGGAAATGCACATCTCCTTGGGCAAGGCCACTTTCCTCAGCCATTTGGAAAGGATCCTGATTGCTGGTACCACTAGCTGCAACTTTTACCATCTCCTCCAGCGAGTTCTTTTTTCTGCTGAATGTGCAGAAAACTAGAGGCCTGAATCACTGGCAATAGAGGAGATGCTCTCCCTGGACACCTAGGCTCCTTGCCTGGCTCCATCCTGACTCCCTGGGCAGCTCTGGACAAGTCATGGACTCAGTTTCTCTACCTGGGAAGCGGGGGAGGCTCCCACTGACTAGTTCTCAACTTCAAGAGCAGCTTGGTGATTAATGGGTTAATGTCCGTGGGAGGCTTTGAGCTCTTGGGATGAAAGACACCCTAAAGCCCTGACTCTATTGGAAACTCTGCCCAGCCAACAAGATACCCTGAAACCAGAAAGGGGGCCTTTGATCATATATTAAGGGCTGTCTTTGGAAGAATCAACTAGAGGGAATGAGTTGAAACAGTAGCAAGAATTAAGGTAGCCTGAAAAAAAGGACTTTCTGGCTCCTGGGTGGAGACTCTTCTGGAGTTGCTTACAGATCTTCCATCTGCCTATAGTGAGGTGGTCTGAATCATCCTGGAAGCTTCTTTAGGACCCCCTGCAGTCACCTCCATGTCAGACACTCTCCAACAAGTACTTAATTCTTAAATGGTTTTTCCCACCCCCGGCATGAATCAAGCTTCCTCTCCCCCTGCATAAGTCAGTAGAAAGCATAAAGAGGAACAGTCTATCACACACTTAATAAAAATGTTTAAAAATGGTTTAACAAAGTTAAATGTGCCCTAAATTTTTGTTATATAATTTATCTCAAATCTATCAAGCAGTCACTGTTAAGACAAAGCATAAATGTCAAGATTAAAACTAGGGTTAGAAAGTCAGGCTGAAGTTCAAACACTGGCTCTGCCATTGACCAGTCATATAACTCTGAGTGGGTTTCTTAAATTTATTTATTTATTTGTTTAGTTTTTTTGAGCCGGAGTCTCACTCCATCACCCAGGCTGGAGTGCAGTGGGCTCCAGCTATCCTTCTGCCTCAGCCTTCCGAGTAGCCGGAACGATAGACGCGCACTACCATACCTGGCTAATTTTTGATTTATTGTAGAGACGAGGTCTCACCAATTTGCCCAAGCTGGTCTCAAACCCGCGGGCTCAGGCAATTCACTTGCCTAGGCCTTCCAAAATACTGGGATTACAGGCTGAGCCACCGAGCCCAGTCAGTTTCTTAAATTTAAACACCTCTAAACATCTGAAAAGTGGGAGTAAAAGTAATTCAAACATCACATGCTACTGTAAAGATTGAATTGAAAACCTCTGATACTACCAAGAGTTGGCAAGGATGGTAGAACAAAAGAAACCCTCAGACACTCTGGTCAGAATGAATAGTGGTGCGACAACTTTGGAAAACAATTTGGTATCACCGAATAAACTTGAATGTTCACATACTTCATAACCCAGAAATCCCACTACTAGGTATATACCCTACAAAATGTGGGCCCATGTGCACTAAGTTATATGTTCAAGAATGTTCAGAACAGATTGTTTCTAATTGACAAAAACTGAAAGAAGGCAGATGTCTATTACCAGTAGAATGGAGAAGTCATGGTGTATTCACACAATAAAACACATACAGCAATGAACAGGAACAAAGCAGAGCACATGCAACCATATGGATGAATTTCACAAAATTTAAATATTGATTGAGAAATGCAGGCTGGGTGAAGTGGCTAATGCCTGTGATCCCAGCACTTTGGGAGACCAAAGCAGGAGAATCGCTTGAGTTCAGGAGTTTGAGACCAGCCTGGCTAACACAGCAGTGCCTCATCTCTACCAAAAATACAAAATTTAGCCGGGCATGGTGGCATGTACCTGTAGTCCCAACTGCTCTGGAGGTTGAGGCAAAAGGATTGCCTGAGCCCAGGATGTCGAGACTGCGGTGAGCCATGATCGTGCCAGTACTCCAGCCTAGGTGACAGTGTAAGACTCTAACTCAAAGAGGGAGAGGAGAGGAGAGATTTAAGGCACAAAAGAATGCACACAGTTGAGTATATTTGTATAAAATTTAAACACAGGCCAAACTATATTGTTTAAGATATTAAAAACATGATGAAAAGCCAGAAAATTACAACTGTATTACAAAGTACAGAACAGTTACCTTTGGGAAAGGGAAGGATATAATCAGAAAGCGACATACAGGGGACTTCTGAGATGCTGGCAAAAAAAAAATTGTAATCTGAATGATGGTTACCTGGATGTTTCCATTTGCCACATTATTCATTAAAATGCACATATATTTTTTATGCACTCTTGTGACTGGTCATATTTCACAATCTAAACACATAAAAGACTTAATTAGGTTATCTATGTAAAGCACATAACAAAATGCCTGGTAATACTAAGATGTCAATAAATGTTAGCTGTTATATTCATTCTTTATCCACTAGTTCAAAAATTATCTGTACTGTTCTTTCCCTTCGTGATCAAGGTAGGTGTGGATGTGTGTTTACCATTTCTTTCTTTCTTTTTGAAAGCAGGCTTTATTGAGAGGACAGAAAAGCTCCCACAGTGGGAGGGAATCCTAAGGAGTTGCCCGTTTCCTATTTCTAATAGGCTTTCACTGATGCCTACTATGTGCTACACACAGTGTAGGAGATGCTGCAACAGGCAGTGTCCCCATCCAAGGAGCTCACCATGACGATCTAAGGCATCAAGACATCCTCTGCGTCTCCCAATTAACAGGGAACCAACCTGTTTCTTTTCACATACCTGGGTTCCATGTTAACTTCTCAATAATGACAAAATCATGGAGATTCTGGTCCATAAGGAAACTCCTACCTCAACCCTCCCCAATCTTTACCAACCACAGGGCGGGCTGCCCCAGACCGTAAGTACTATTCATCCAGCTACACACACCCTGTGTTGCCCACACCACACCTGCCACACCTTCAACCATGGCAGAGGAAAAAGGCTGCCCTGAAAACTCCCCCCAGTGTCTGCACTAGCCCCCTGCTCATCCCTTCCTGCCCCATCCCCACTATCCCAGCTTAAGGGCATGAAATACATTATGACCCTGGGCCTTCGTTTACATGTAACAAACAGAGGTCAATTTATTTCTAAATCACTTTTTTTATGGCTCTATTGAACTATTTGCCACATTATTTATACGTTAATGGGCCAGGCCCCTCTGGGAAGCTCCCCATCTAATAAATAACGTGCCAAATCATTAAGCAAGGTGATAAAATCAAAGCCATTTAAAAATACATCAACCTGTGTTCCCTTCCAGTGAAATAAGCTCCGGGGGACCAGAGAAGGGAAAGGGGAAAAAAAGAAAACCACCTTCTATT
This sequence comes from Tarsius wallacei, assembly GCA_963574415.1. Classification (NCBI taxonomy): domain Eukaryota; kingdom Metazoa; phylum Chordata; class Mammalia; order Primates; family Tarsiidae; genus Tarsius; species Tarsius wallacei. Next base: position 44,718 of record CAUYQG010078914.1, on the reverse strand, counting down.
ACAGAGTTTGGTCAGGTGGAGGGTTTTTTTTTGTTGTTGTTGTTGTTTTCCCTTTCCCTGGGCTTGAGATAAAAATCAGAGCTGGGAGATGTAGATAACCTGGCTGCTTACCCAAATCCCCAGCAGCTAGGAGGAAGGAAGTGGGTTGGTATATAATAGGAATGGTTGAGAGTCGCTTCAGGCAAGAGGAATCAGGGGCATCAGATTCTACTACTTAGGAGTACTTGGGGTAGGCACAGAAGCCCAACTGGGCAAGTAAAGTTATATCCTCTGGCTGGGCATTTGGGGGCTGGAAAAAAAACCCACTAAAGGCCTTCATCTTTCTACCTATATTCCATCACTGCAGTTCTCTCTGGTGAATTTCAGTATTTATAATTAATCTGAGTCACGGAGAAGAGCATGAATAATAATGGTGACTCTGGCTTCCCTCCATTCCCCAGCCCTCACCCCCAAGGCTGACCATGCCCTTCTTACCATCAACCCACTCAGAAAACCCATGCAAAGCCAGCACAGCAATGACTAGAGAATGTGGGCCACAAGGCTTGTCCCTGAGGTCCCCAGGGAATGAAACAAACCATTCAGAAAGAAAGGTCCCTATCCTGCAGCTCCCTGTGGGTAGATCCCAGCCTTAGATAGTGTAGGGAATGATCCAGGTAGATCAACCCTGGTCGGTGGGAAAGGGACTCTAAGCAGCATAGTGAGTGAAGGAAGAACAAATCGGGTATCTAAGCAGATAGGGCATGCAGAGCAAAGAATGCAGACCTCATTACCAGCAGAATGGAGATTTAACCCGCCTTATTCATCAGAGATTTTCTATCTGTTGAATAGGGCAGGTTTAAATAAATCCTAAACAAACAAACCGAACATTGCTTAATGTAATCCTTACAAGAACCTTGAGAGGTAATTTGCAGATTCAGAAAAATGAGAAGATTTAATCAACATCACACACATGTAAGTAGAGGACCAGGGTTTGTATCTAGCTAGGTCTATTTGTTGACAAAAAGCTATGTTCTTTTTATGAAATCATTATGCCAAGGAGCAGAGATGAGCTTTGAGTTAGTTCTAAAGAGTCACGTGTGGATCAACTAAGCTGGGGAAGTAAGGTTGCAAGAGGCAGGATACTCATGCCCACATAGTCCGTGGAACACCCACTAAAAACTACTCCTTGTCTATGTGAAATTCATATTTAACTGGAATTCTTTATTTTTATTTTCTAGATCTGTCAACCCCTAAAGCAAGCGATTCTTCAACATTAAAACAAAGCATACGGCCTGGGAAGGCTCAGAAGAATATGCAAAAAAGGCTTGTGGGGAGAGTGAGAAATAGGTTTACCTAGAGGTGCAGGAAGGCAAAAAGTAGGATGATGAGACTGGCCACAGTCAGCTGCTAGAAAGGTCTTCTAGAATAGAGAGTTTAGACTTGATCATGAACAGAAATGCTTTGATTCTAGGTTGTAAACTCAGGGGAAAGGACAAAAATCGTTTCATTCAGCCATAGAATTTAGAACTACCTTAGTTTATGATAAGGTAATTTTATGTGTCTAGTTCTTTCTGGTTTTCAAGGCACTTTCACAAGCATTATTTACTTGGAGCCTTGCAGGTCCCTGCGTGGGAGGCAAAATGAACGTCTTCTGCTTCTGTTGGCTTGGCTTCCCCTTAACCTACTAATGGGCCTCTGTCCTTCTCTTAACCACCAATGTCCTGAAAGGCACTACACTGCCCCCACTCCACACTCCACCATGCTCCTGAAACTGTCATCACAAGGTCACCAGTGACGTATCCAAGGCTTCTTTTCATTCTTCTTTCCACTTACCCTCTCCATGGCATCTAACATGTAGACAACTCTATCTGGGACACACTTCATCTCCTGTTTTCCTACCTTTTTGATCAATTTTTCTCAGTCTCCTTCACTCTTCTTTTGTTCTTTCATCCCCTCCCCCCATTTTTTTAAAGTTGAGGTCTCACTCTGTCATCCAGGATGGAGTACAGTGACACGAACATAGCTCACCGAAGCCGAGCCTTCCTGGGCTCAAGTGATCCTCCTAGCTAAGCCTCCCAAATAGCTGGGACTACAAGCACACCACCATGCCCAGCTAATTTTTTCTTCATCTTCTTCTTCTTCTTCTTCTTTTGTTTTTGTTTTTGTTTTGTAAAGATATGGTTTCACTCCGTTACCCAGGCTGGTCTCGAATTCCTGGGATCAGGTAATCCTCCTACCTCAGCCTCCCAAAGTGCTTGGTGTGAGTCACAACACCCAGCCTCATCTTAAGGTGGGAATTCCCAGTCTGTCAGTGGCTCAGTCTGTAATCCCAGCACTTTGGGATGCTGAGATGAGTGGATTGCTTGAGCCTGCGGGTTCAAGACCAGCCCGGGCAACTTGGCAAGACCTTGTTTGTACAATAAATCAAAAATTAGCTGGGCATGGTAGTGCGAGCTTGTAGTTCCAGCTACTCGGAAGGCTGAGGCAGAAGGATCGCCGGCGCCCAGCAGGTTGATGCTAGGGTGGGTGTGAGCATGCCACTGCACTCCAGCCTGGGGGAGGGAGTGAGACTCCAACACAGAAATAAATAAATAAAAATAAATAAAGTGGGTATTCCCAAGTTTCCACTATCTGTCCTCTCTTTGGGTGATTTCATCCATTCTATTTTCATTTCATGAATGTGTGCTCATGACTCCCAAATCTACAGCTCCCACTTGTTTTCTGGATAGATTTGAATTTTAAGTTGCCTCCTAGACATTTCTACTCACTGTCCCCATTCCAATTCATCCTCCTCCTTTCACCAGATTTAGCGTCTTATTCACCTGATGAACCCATTATTGGCAGGATGAGGCCCAACTCTTTAGCCAGGTTTGTTCATAGTCACATAGTTATGACAAAATTTCATCTAGATCAGGGGGTTGGAAACCTTTTCCATAATGAACCAGACAGTAAATATTGTAGGCTTTGCAAGCCTCACACAATTTCTGTTGCATATTCCTCTCTAGTGGTGATGTTTAATACAACCCTTTAAAAATGTTAAAAACCATTCTTAGTTTGAGGGTTGTACAAAGACAGGCTTGGGCTTCAGTCGGCCGACCCCTGAGCTAGGGCCTGGCGACCTGGGTCCCCATCTTGTTTTCTCTTCCTTGCTTGAGGAAGTTAAGTTTTTATACTTACAGCTTAAATTTCCTTTGTATGTACTGTTTCATTTGCTCTCTCTTCTTTGAACCCCCACAGGACTCTATCTGTCCCTCTTTCACCTACACATTCTAGTTCACAACTTACTACTTTATTGGCCATTCTTTTTTGTTTATTTTTATCTTTATATAGTTAGCATCTTTGTTAGTTTGCTAGAGCTGCTATAACAAAGTTCCACAAACTCAGTGGCTTAAATGAAAGAAACTGTCTCTTCATCTGGAATCTAGAAGCCCAAGGCCAAGGGGTCCACAGGGTTCATTCTTTCTGAAGTCTGTGAGGGAGAACCCGTCCCCTGCCTTTCCCCTAGTTTCTGATGGGTTGATGGTAATCTTTGGTGTTCCTTGGTTTGTAGACATGTCGCCTGAACCTCTGACTTCTTCATGTGCCACTCGTCTTGGTGACAATAATTATCTCTCGTTCTTTTTTGTATATTCCATGGCAACCAGTCCAATGTGTTATTCATAATAGGTACTTTAAAATATTTGTTGAGTGAATTAAAAACCTAGGTTTTTTGGTTTGGTTTTGCTTTTGACTTCCATGGGAAAAGTGAGGAAGGGTCTGAAGATTAAGCACTTGCTGAGGGGCTGGTGCAGGCTAGGCAGGTAACGGTGCTGTTCTAAACTGTAAGGACAGCCATGGGACAGGAAGAAATGGAAAGGAGAAGAGGAATCCCATTATACTAAGCTCTGTGCTCCCTCCACTGGGAGGTTCTTCTCTGCAAGCATTGAACTGCCTAGGGAAGTTAGGAAAGTCGAACCTCTGAAGCTGAAATGTCCCTGGGGTCTTTACAGATTCCCTTGAGTCCCAGAGACCTAGGCCTGATTGGAATGGAATTGGGGATTTTTTTTTTTTTGGAGTCGGAGTCTCACACTGTTGCCCAGGCTGGAGGCAGTGGCACACTCATGGCCACTGCAGCCTTGAACTGCTGGGCTTAGGCGATCCTTCCACCTCAGCCTCCCAAGTAGCTGGAACCACAGGCATGTGCCACCACATCTGGCTAATTTTTTAAATTTACTGTAGAGACAAGGTCTCACCAAGTTGCTCAGGCTGGTCTTGAACCCCTAGGCTCAGGCAACCCCCTTGCCTTGACCTGGAATTGGGAAATCTTAAAATGAAGGGAACTTCGAGATTCAGTTTCCCATCTGTAGGCCATGGTCAACTCCCAGTTATCTGGGCTAAGGTGGGAGAACTGTCACACAGCTCTGGCCAAGTCAGTAAAAAAAAATAAGATGATTTACTTTGGACTTTTGAATGCAGCATTGTTTTTAATCTTTCAAAGATGTGTGTCTGCTTTAGAATTGTCTTAGGAATAATATCTCATAAGTCCATCTTGCTGGGGAATAAAGGAGAAGGTAGCCTTGACTAGAAAAAGCCATTGGATGAAAGCTGACTACCCCATTCCTGCAGCTCACCTGAAACCTAGAGGTTAGGGCGAAATTGCACTTTAATATTAGGATGCCAAAAAGTACTTGTGAATACGTTTATCGATCTACTCTTTCCATGAGTCCTTGCCCTTCTGTACTTTCCAACCTTCTCTTAACTCTGCATCTAGAAGCGACTGACAAGGAAAAATTCTAGACATTGGAGCTTGGGAATTTCAGAGGCACAGGTAATTAGTGGGCCACAGCAGAAGCCTCACCTTCACCCTAAACACCTAGGGCTAATTCAGCCAGTGACCTCAATGGAATAGGGGCAAAGGAACCTCCCCCTGAGGCCATCAATGAGCAGCTGTGATCAGCAGCTGACAAGGAAGAATTCCAGACATTGGAGCTTGGGAATTCCAGAGGCACAGGTAATCAGTGGGTCACAGCAGAAGCCTCTAAGCTAGGACACCTCTACTCTTAACACCTAGGGCTAATTCAGCTAGTGACCTCAATGGAATAGGGGTCCTGTGATCATCAAGGAGCAGACACAATCAGCGATCAGCACCTCTGGGAAGTGGGGCTCACTCCCAGCAAGCCTAGATTTGCCCTCTCTTGGCTTAGGATTAGTTCTTTGCAGACGGATTGCAAAGACCTGTCAAAATCATTGGTCAGTTGGAACACCCCTGTTTCTCCCAGGAAGACGCTGGTGCCCAAGATGAATAGAACTGCTTTAAACAAATGTCCTATCAGATCAGGAGAATACAGTTCACGGCATAGGGGTTCAGAAAGTGGTTATCACAAAGAGGTGGCAAACATGGTATGGAGATTCACTGCTTAAGCATGGACCAATGGCATCACTCAGGGGCTTCTTAGAAATGCAGAGTTTCAGACTCCACCATGGAGTCACGGAACCAGCATGTGTACTTTGACAAGGCTCCAGTTGAACTGTAGGCTTATTAAGGCTTCGGAAGCACCATTGAAGAGGGTAAGGGTTGGCAACTTAACAGCGGTGTGGCCTTGGGCAATTTGTTTGACTTCTTCACGGCTCAGTTTCCTCATCTGTAAAGTGGGGATGATAATAGTAACTCCTCATTCAGTTGTTGTAAGAATTTAGTTAACACATAAGGTGCTTAGAACAGCTCCTGGCAGTCATGTGGTGACTACCAGCCATGATTGCTGTCATCTTTCATGCACCCCTTTGTGGAGCTGTGGCTGAACTTAAGGGGATGGGAGAGGAGAAAGAGGGTGATATACGTTTGGGTGTGTAGTGGGTGGCGAGAAGAGCACTGGTAACAGGAGACATGACCTTTGATTACTAATGAGAAATTTGATTGCGGGAGCATTAGGCCACGCTTCGGTTACCCAGAGCTCCAGGACAAGTAACTGGTCATTCAGATACACATGTATTAACATACAAACCAGAATTATCTTTTGGAGGTCAGGCCCTTGTAGTACAGATGTCCCCCACTAGGTAAGTGTTCTGGGAACCCATCGGCATCAGTGTACCAGCTAGCATTGTTGTGATGGGCTGCATTTGGCTTCGGTTAATTTTTCTTTTTTTTTTATATTCTCTAAATGTGTTTGTACATTTCTTTTTTCTTTTTCTTTTTTTTTTAGGAAGTAGGATTTATTAAGAAGACAGAAAACTCCCACAGCTGGCAGCAGAAGAGGACCTGAAAGAGGCTGCCCTGTTCATTTCTTGATGGGTGATTTATTAGTGCACCTGCCCATACCACACTGTGTTCAGCAGCTTTTGCTAAAAAGTGGCATAGCCTGCATGCCCCACCCTCCCTATTCACCCAATCTCATGCCAAGCAACTTTTTTGTTTGTTTGTTTCCCCAGATGAAAAAAGCCCTCAAAGGGAAATGTTTTGCTGATATGGAAGAGGTGAAACAAAAAACGACGGAAGCACTAAAAGGTATCAAAATAAATGAGTTCAAAAACTGTTTTAAGCAATGGAAAGAGTGTCTCAATAGGTGTATTGCATCACATGGAGAGTACTTTAAAGGCAACTGAAGTTTAAATATGTAAGAATAAATACGCAATATTTTATAAATAAATACTGGTTTTTTTGGGGGGTCCCCCTGGTGTACCAATGTCAGGCCTTCTGCAGGTCCTGGAGATGGAGGGTGAACAAGACAGACAAGGTCCCAGCCCAAAAACTAGAGGTCTGCAGTGTCTATTAACACTGAAGGAAGTCAGGCCTATTGACATTGACATTGCTGTGCCTCATTTAGATGACCTGATTACAAGGCCTTGGAAATCTGGTGTGGCCCTCTCCCTAGAGCATATTAACCTGATGGTTGCTCCAACTCTCCTTCCTTCTGTTTCTCACAGGCAGCCAACTAGGACAGTTCCACAGCTCAGCTGGCTGGATCATCCATGGAGTTGATGCAGTGGGAACAGGAGCTGACCCTCATAGCAGCTGAACCCTCAACTTCCCTTGGGATGGGAAGATCCAGTAGACTAGTTGTCTATACCTTCCTCATTTTCCAGAAGTATTTTTCTTTCTTTCTTTTTTTTTTTTTGAGTCAGAGTCTCACTCTGTTGTCCAGGCTGGAGTGCAATGGCATGCTCACGGCCACCACAGTCTCCAGCTGCTGGGCTCAGGTGATCCTTCTGCCTCAGCCTTCAAGTAGATGGAACTACAGGCACGTGACACCATGACCGGCTAATTTTTTGATTTATTGTAGAGATGAGGTCTCATCAAGTTGCCCAGACTGGTCTCGAACCCATGGCTCAGGCAATCCTCTCACCTCGGCCTCCCAAATTGCGGGGATTACAGGTCTGAGCCGCCGTACACGGCTGGAAGTATTTTTCTAAACACAGATCTTGTCTTGTTTCTCTTCTGTTGAAAGACCACTAATGGTACACAAGGCTGTTTGCCCTCCAGCCCCAAACTATCGGGCAGTCTCATTACAAATTACTATCCATCCTTAGCATGCACCTTGTGCCCTAATTACAAGAATGGTTAAAAACAGGAACTCTATTCAGAACTGGGTTTCAAACCCAAGTTTGATCACTTACTGCATATGTGAAATTAAGCAGGTTACTCAGCCTAGGCCTAGGCTTTCACATCTGTTAAATAGTAACAATAATAATGAAACAATAGCAAAAAATAGTTTGTTCATGTCAGGCACTGTTCTGAGCACTCTGCATCTATTGATTCACTTAATTGTCACTACAGCACCACCTCATAGCACTGTTGTGAAGGTCAAGTGCATCAGTACATGGCAGTGCCTAGAATGGTGTCTGATATGCATTCATATGAGCTATTTTTATTATGGTTTTAAAAATTACTGTTGATATTAACAACAGCAGGCTCCATCATGCCTTCACGCCCTTAATAACACAGTTCCCTCTCCCTGGAATTACTAACTCCCTTTCTCTGTGCTGCAAATTCCTGTGTTCCCCCAAAAGACCCAGCTTCTCAGGCTTCTGTACATAGAGTAAACCCCTCTTTAATGTGTATTCTCACAGCATTCTGAATACGTTATATAGCACACTTCCCTAGTGCACTGAAGATAGCACTTGCTTGTCCAACTCTACCACAACTCTGAACCACTTAGCAGTAAAGATCCTATCAGATTTACTCTAGATCACCAGGGCTAACATAGGAAGCACGGTAGGTGCTACATGAATGTTTGTTGAATGAATAAATGGAGGTCTGACAGAATGATCAAATACTTTCAGGAACAGCCCTAGAATGGGAGTTCCAGAGAGGTGCGAGGTTGGGGAGTAAAACAATGCAAGTATCTTCAGCCCTGTGCCTCCCACCCCTGGGCAGCAAAACCAGTCGCCAGCATGAGCTTCCCACCGTCACCAGGCCTGGATTGCATTGCCCCGCCTAGAACACTCCCCAGATCCCCCTCTTGCTATAGACACTCCACTCGCCTCTGGCGGCGACAGGAATAAAGAGGATTACATCATTTGTTACAACAAAATGGTTATTATAGTAATAAGTATAATTAGCATTAGACAATTACAATAATAACACATTTCCTTGCTACAGAGGTACTTTTAAAAAAAACAGGTTTATTTAACGCCCCCCTGCACTGCCCCCCTCAAGAAAAAACAACTCTTCACCAAGAGCAGAAGCCTCTTTCATTTTGCCGAGATGCTATCTTAATGAAGGAACATTATTGACAAACCCCATAAAATGGGAGCAGATTCCCTTGGAGCAAAATCTCTCTCGCTTTCCCTCTGGTTTCTCTGGGGAAAAGAAAACCTGTGTCTCTCTTTCGAGGGATTGGGAGACAGAAAAGATGGGGCCAGGGGGTGGCAAAAAGAAAAGTCGTCTCACACAGCCAGGATGCACAGTCGATTGTAGGCTGTCTTCCACCCTTTCTTCCTAGGTGGGACAGACCAGGAGGGGGAAACAGGCTATTTACTCATAGTGGCGAAGGAATGTTTTAGGTATTTTTCTAAGCTGTACAGATGCAAGAAGTGCCTGGAGTGAGATGTCACAGAGACCTAGGAGGAGATCGCAAATGGATACTGAAGGGGGCACGATCTTGTGCCACATGGATGTGCCCTCATGAGATGCATACACATGCTCATACTAAATGTAGTTAGTTATCTCCTGCTTTTGCCAAAAAATAATTAGGGGGTGCTTGCCATGATATTCAATGAACTATTTAAGAAATAACTAGGTGAGGCTATCAGGATACACACAGACATTTCACCAACTTGATGGCACATACACAGGGGCACACCCCATAGACATGCATTGAAACATACCCTGTACATAGTAGGTGCTCAGTAAACACTTACTGAATTAAGGAAACAATCCCACCCCTAAAGACAAGAAATATAAAAATAAGTAGCTCAAGTGCAGCCTGATACAGACATATAAATACATATAAACCTTCATACATAAAATATGAATGTGAATACAATGCATGCCTCATATAAAACAGACCACTATCCATATACACACATAGTGTACATAATTTCACACTCATCACATAAAATTAAGCCTCACCCTTTGACAACAAGCACAGCCACAGTTAGACACAAATGCACTTTGCAAACCCATGCATACATATAAAACACAGTCGCATTTCACACTTACATAAAAACACAGTTGTACACATAGGTGCATACAGACTCAACACACACACACACACACACACACACACACACACACACACACACACCACAGAATATAAATCAAACCAGAACAGCTATAAAGATAAGCGTCTCCTCTCATCGCTCTTATCTTCTGTGACAGCGCCCAGAGGCATGAACTTAATCTAGGACTCTAGCCCATCACACCCAATGCAAGAAGCATCAAAAGGTTTGGGCCACCCACTAGGGAATCTGTCCGTTGCCAAGGCCATATGTGTGTGGACACATGCATGCCTTGCCTGAGCACTCAGGGGCTTTGACCTCACCACACATCACTGGGAGTGAAATGTGCACTGACCCACTTTTCTAAGTGCTCAAGGTCACGCCCCTTTACCTTCATAGATTCCCAGTACCTGGCCCATTCTGTCATACTTCCCAGGAGAATTGTCTTCCATTCCCTTTGGATTATCAGTCACATAAGTTGCCCCATAAACTAGGGACACCCCACCTCTCTGCACCCATCCGTGTCAGCAGAGAATGTCCTCTCTTTCCTATCTTGTTAAAAAAAAAATTGTATGTATTTATTTTATTTATTCATATCTTTTTTCCCCCACAGACATGTCTCACTCTGTCACCCAGGCTGGGCAGTGGCACAATCATAGCTCACTGCAGCCTCGAATTCCTAGGCTCAAGCAATCCTCCCACTTCAGCCTCCCAAAGTGTTGGGATTACAGGCATCAGCCACCGTGCTCGGTTTCTCTTTCCTCTCTGGATACAAATGCTCCTGTCTTCCAAGGAACCTTCTCGGATCTTTCTCTTAAGAAGGACATTTACTGCTGGGAAGAGGGCAGGGAAGCGGGATTGGTAGTAGTGGGAATCTGCCTGGGGAAGGGGGGGCACACCTCTTCAACAAGTGTACCTGCATAATGAACATTTGTATACTTAACCCTGAATTATACCCCACATTTTTAAAATAAAAAAAAATTAAAAGTTAAAAAAAAGAAAGACATTTAGCTGCATGTGAAACAACCATGTTTCATTCCACAAATATCTTTCATTTCTTGCAAAATGCATTTACTCTAGCTTTCTTTAGTCACATATTGGTTTTATGTTTTCTTTTATTATTTGTATGTCTTTGGAGGTGTGTCAGGATATTTAACATTTTGTTTCTGGCTCTTTGGAGACTGGGCCTATTTGTGGATGCCTTTGCCCAGAACTAGAAGAGGATTGAAGGGTAATTAAATTCCGTCAGTTCATTTTCCAGGTAAAGAAATGGTGTGCCAGAAAGATAAGTGACTTGCCCAGAGTTACCAAAATGAGTGGCGGAGGGGGATGCAATTCCAGGTCCCTGTCTCTTAATTCAATGTTCCTTCCACACAGAAGCATTTCCCAATCTGAATTTTATAGAATATGAGTGTTCCCCCCAAAATAAGGGGTTTTTCTATAAAAGAGTCTCCATGAGCTGGGCAAAGTGGCTCACACCTATAATCTCAGCACTTTGGGAGGCCAAGGTGTGAGGATTGCCTGAACCCAGGGGTTCAAGACCAGCCTGGGCAACTTGGCAAGACCTCGTCTCTACAATAAATAAATAAATAAAAAAAGACAAGTGTGGTGGTGCACACCTGTGTTTCCAGCTACTTGGGAGGCTGAGGCAGAAGGATCACCTGAGCCCAGCAGGTCGAGGCTGGGGTGGCCATGAGCGTGCCACTGTACTCCAGCCTGGGTGACAGAGTAAGACTTCAACTCAGAAAAAAAGGGTTGGGCTCCATGGTTTCATAACTTGGAAAATACTGCATATTATGGCCCCTCTTGAGATCTGAAATGAACATTAATATGTTAAAGGTTCTGAGAAGTCCTGCAGCTTAGGATTTAAATTTTGTCTCGTCCATTGTCCCCTAAACTGACCGATGCAGTGTTCTATTAACATGAGAAACATGAGTGCTTTGAGAATTACACAGTTCAGCAAATAGCATTCCTGAGGTGGGTCTGGGTTGGGTTCCTTCTAAAAACAATGGGAAGGAGTAAGACCCATAACCTTTCGGCTCTCTTATTTCCGTAGGGGGGAGATTATTCCAAACACCAGCATAAGGCTGCCTCCTGTTCCATGGAGGAAAGTGTGAAACAAGGATGGATGAAAACAAGGTGGGGTCTTCCAAGAGGCAAAGGGGACCCAGCGAAGGCTTCATGAATAGACGTGGCTAGGATTCAGAGCTAAGTTCTCCCAGTGGTGGTAAGGGGGAGAAAAGGTGTTATATTATTACAGGATGTTAGCAAAGAGGAACTTCAACCCATTTAGTTCAAAGACGGCAATGTTGGCATTCTCCATAGCAAGAGTCAGCAAGCCCAGTCATAGATAGCAGACTTTCAATAAGTATTTGTTGAATGGCTGCATCAGTGGCGCGAATTGATTGGCCTCGAGCAACGGAGAGAGCCCAGACAAGAGAATTGGAAGGCACTGCTAGTCTTCTGTACCACCAGGGAGGGTCCGTGTTCCAGGTGCAGAAGGAGTAGGAATACAGGACCAGAGACCTTTAACCTGTGGCTCTCATTCCCTTAGGGTCTGAGGGATGTTCCCTGGCAAACCCCAGCGATGGAGCTGAGTGCAGCCAGTGGAGGGAATGAGTCAGGTTGAGTTGTTTGTTTGTTCTCCAGGGCAGGGACATGTAAGAGTCAATAAACACACTGGAGCCTCTTTGACTGGAGCTTGGAGCAAGAGATCAGCTTGTTTGTTCTAGAGAATTTGAACTTGGGTCAATGGCTCTCAGGGCCTCCCTTCCCTGAGGTAGAGGCCTCCAGGCGGCCACTGAGGTCATCCGCCGGTGGCCAGGTGTGCCACCTCCCAGTGAGTCCCACACAGGAAGATCCCTTCACCAAGCTATGTTTTTTTCTTTATAACCTGCAGTGGACATGCCAATCTGCCACCTACTAGTTATGGGCTGTCTTATTATTTAACACAGGCCACAAAATTGACAACAGCATCAGAGTAAGTCAACGGCACCTCCAAGTTGGTTCACACGGTTACAAAATCTCAGGCTAGAAATAACCTTAAGTCATTTCCAATAAATACCCACTCCCTGTAAGTGGGATCGCCGTTCCCACCACCCCTAAGTCAGGCAGTGTTCCTCTTTCCTTTCCCAGGATACAGAGGTACTTGTACTTTTCTCACACTATCCAATCAATCCTAGGTCTAGTTCTAGTCAGGCCTCCACATAAGATTCCCCTGTGTGTTCTAGGCCTGGCCCTTAGGAAGTTTCGAATCTAAGTAAATTGACAGAACACAAATATCTAAAAAATAACATCAGAATGCTTTTTATGCAACAAAGTAGCAAGAACAAACCAACAACTAGGCGGAGAACACACAGCGCCAAGAAGCATTCAAAGTCAGAAAAGGTTACCTAGGGAAGGCTAGGAAGTATGAAACTGGGCTGGAGAGGAAGAAAGGGACAGAAGGGAGAGAAAAGTGAAGGCCTCTCCCCCTTGTAGAAGGTTTCAGAGGCAGAAAACATGTGGCATGGACAGGAGGCCAGGAAGGAGTTTGTTTTGGCTAAAGCAGACAACAGGGAGGGACAAAAAGGAACCCCGCGGAAAGCAGTCGATAGGGACTGTGCAAGTGAGGAGACGGTTTGAATGTAACACACTGTTGCAGTAACAAAAAGCCTGATGTGTGAAGCAAGAGAGAGTTTCCAGTCCTGGATCCGTCACCATCTCATGTACCATAAATCCTAGTCTCCCCATCTTTAAAACAAGGACATTATACGAGAGGAACTGTGAGGCCCCTTGCCATTCCAAAAACACAGTGATGCGGAGGTACAAGAGACAGTCGGGACAGCCATAGTAGGTCCTCAACAAATCCCTTTAATATTTTTCCCCTTATACAAGACAAGTCAAAGTTCCCTTTATCCTTGCGACTGAATTACAACTTGAGCATATTTACTACGTCAAAGATTAATCCTCTAAACCCGGCAAGCTCGCTGGTTGAGCAGCAAGGAAATATCTCTATAAAAAGAATAGACTCTATAAATTATTGGTCACTTACCTAGGGTTGTTACTAAATTATTTTAAAAGGATATATATTCTGCTCCTACACTCTCACTTCTGTCTCTTTCAGACTAATTGCTTCCTGAACTAGGAAGGGTGTCCAGACAGAGACCTAGGAAGTTTGATATATTCCGGATCCTTCAACTGCTGGGATTCCAGATGATAAATAAACTGCACAGTGGAATTTGAATCAACCTATTCACAGACTTGAAGGGAGTAAGAGGGTAAGTCATTGAAATTACCCCCCTTTTTTCCCTTTCTACATTCTAAGCAGCATAACATTTCAACAGGCTTTAATTGAAGAAGCGTCAGCTTCTACCTCGGCCCTTATTATACTTTATTTTATTGAATTTTTGAATTGGAGTCTCACTCTATGTCCAGGCTGGAGTGCAGTGGCACTCACTGCAGCCTCAGTCTCCTGGACTCAGGAGATCATCCCGCCACAGCCTCCTGAGTAGCTGGGACTATAGGCATGTGCCACCATGTCCAGTTAATTTTTTTTATTTTATCTAGAGATGAGGTCTTGCTATGTTGTCCAGGTTGGTCTTGAATTCCTGGACTCAAGTAATCCTCTCACCTCCTGGGATTACAGGTGTGAACCACCATACCCAGCCCATATTGTATTTTTTTTAATTTTTAATTTTAAATATGTGGGCTACAATTCAGGGTTAGGTATATAAATGTTCATTATGCGGGTACCCTTGTTGATCAGGTGTGCCCCCCCAGCAGTTTCCCAATACTGCTAATTCCTTTCTTATAGTATTATGATAGTTGTTCAAGGTCCCATATTGTATTTTAAATGTTTATTTTTCTGTCCACTATTCTAGATGGAAAGCTCCTTGATGGCTGGGATTTAATTGTATCTATGTCTAAATAAGAACTAGCATAGTGACTAGCACATAGTTGGTACTTAATAAATGGTTGTTCTGCACATGAATGCATAGATAAAGAAATTGTCATCTAATTCAGAAGGTCCTCTGATGTCTAGCCTTCATCTGATGCTACCACAGGTACTTTCCCCCTTCCATCAATTCCATAAATGACACCTCCATGCATCCCAGTGAGATGTCTACCCCTCATCCTGGTACCCTGTGCACACCTCTGTCACAGCTCTTCCTATGCTCTGTTCTAAATTCTGACTAACTTGTCTCTCCTCCCATCAACCTGAAAGTGCTTAAAAGGGAGAGACTTTGTCTTGGTCATTTTTGCATCCCATATCCAGAATAAGATGGCAACAAGAAGGCAATTTGTTGAATGAATCAATGAAGCACAATCACTCATGCTTTCTGTGTTATGACCATCAAAAGACTCTTTTAGGAGAATATCAAAGTTCAATTTCCATGCTAGACATACACCCATGACACTGTATCTGCTTGACTAAAGAAGAGAGTTACAGAAGCAATCATAGGGATAGTTATTTATTTATTTATTAGCACAAACACATTTGTGAACCAAAGAGATGATTCTAGTTAAAACCAACACTTTGGGGGTGGGGAAGCAGCAGTATGGAGATTTGCTCCTTCAGCTGAGTTTGTGTATTCTCATAGCTAATTCCTGTCCAAAGTGATGAAGGAATCTTTATTCTACTCTTCCATCGACCCGAATACAGGTGACATTGTTAGCGACACAGTCCACCACTGATTTCCCATCTTTCTGTTTTCTTGCTACTATGCTTTCTTTTTCATCCCGTCCCTGATGATAACCAATGCACCCTATGTAAAGTGACAGACAGTCTGAGTGTTTCTGCCATCAGCTGTAGTTTCTTCAAACTCCTCTCCCAAGGGCATAAGAAAACTGTGCTGTTCCCAAAGTGCTCGCTGTTTTTTGTGGTGAGGTTTTTGGTGTCACAAGAGATGATATAATCTGGTTTGGCTATTGCATCCATTTTTTGCAGAACTATTCCCACTCCTAGTTCCTTCATGTATTCATCTAGCCCCTTGCTGTCCACCAGGTGCCATCTTTCAGCTGATGAACGGTAGCCACGGCAGGAACGGGCAGGCATGCAGGGAGAGAAGAGTCCAGCATAGGATGGGGGGCATGCTGTACAAATGGATATTTTCATTTCTCCAAACATGCCTCAAAGTTGTCCACACAGATCAAATCACCTGGGTGATTGTTCATCTCTAATGCCTTGGAATTTTTTAATTCAGGGGCTAAATTGCACTTTGGGGGTATAGAATGGAGAAAAATATGCAAGCACAGACCCTGCTGTCAGGAACTCCTGGACTGACATACACATCAGTAGGATTCTCATAAGAAAGCTGAAGACTATTTATGCTAGACAAGTAGCCAAGTCGACAAGGTAAGGCTGGGGGTAGTTGGCGTGAGAAATGAACAGAGATCACTGCTTATTCATGTTTTGACATGCTGTCCTCCCATTGGCCCACGGAAAGCATAGGCTGCCGAGAGAATGAGAAAAGACAATTCAGGCGTTTGAGAATCGATCAGTCTCGTTGTTGAAATCAGGCCTAAACTGCAATTTGGAAGAATGTTCAGCATTACGGGGAAGGGGAAGTAGATCAAAAAGTCATGAAACAGGGGTAGGCCAAGTAGAGTGGAGGTAAATAGGAGATCCTTAGCCTGGCTTGTAGGATGTCGAGGCATCCTTATAAAAACTGGAGGTTTACTGTAGATTGATGCCAATATGAGCAGATTCATCAACTGGAAAACTAAGAGGACGGCACTCTTGATGATCTGTAATGGCATCTACGCTCCTAAGACATCCACATCTCAAAATTACCCACGGCTACAAGGTCATTTCCTCTGTATAGAATGACTTCCTCCTTTTCAATTCCATGTTTGCCTCCTCCAGGAAGCCTTCCATAACTAATGACCCCAAAGCACCCTTCTGCAAACACGGATATTTAGAGTTTAGCTAGGCTACTCGTTGATTTCCTGACCTTTGTCCCTCACTGTCTGTCTCAGGAGACTGCAGTCTGTCTCATCTCTGTGGAAGGGCTCCCAGAATAGAAACCATCTTCTCCTGTTTTGTGGATTTTGCTCCCAGATGCCGTTCAGAGCAGGGGAAGCACAGACTGCCTGGAGAAGACAGCCGTCAGATGGCTCCATTCCCTGCATCACAGAATCTGGACTGGGCTCTTCTCTCTCACTGGAGTTATGGAGCAGGAATTATGGCTCTCCCTGTAAAAAGTCATTATAATTATGAAAAATGTCTACAGCTCTTTCCACCATTTAGGCAAAGCCTCTGGCTGTCCCGATGAGCAGAGATTTAAGATCCTGTTCTCCATAAAGATGACTAGATAGCCCAAGAGATAGATGTGTTAACGCCTAATTGGTCATTGTTGAGTCATCAAATCTGCTTCAGAGAGCGGGATTGGACAATCCTGACAGATAAGGGAGGGCAGAAAACAGCCAGGGAGGAGGGTGGCAAAGGAATCTAGTAGTCAGTCCTCTCTTTCTATGCTGGTTCCCCCTACACTTTCACTGTTCCTGTGTGTAGAATTTCCAAGAATGGTAGATTCCAGTCTTTGTCAGGCGTGGCTTCATTCAACTTTCCCAGTAAGGCCGTGCTTCCTTTAGTCTAATCCGAATCCCTCATGTTTAAAATCCCAGTCATTCCTGCCCTAGCCTCCAGAAAGGCTGGCATTCTCCTGTTCTTGGGCTGGCAATACTTTAAATCCATTGGTCAGCATTTTCTTTTCTCCCTGTTTCTTCTCTTTTCCCCTTGTATCCCTGCCCTTTCTCTTCTCCATTTCAGTCACAGCTTTCTCACATATCCTTTTTTCAAAGACTTTTCTAGACCTCTAATAATTGTAATAAAATCACATAATTCAGAATGGGTAAAAATATAGTATTTAAATAGCAGGCACCTTTGGCAGGAAACAATGCAGAGATACAGGCCAAACCCCATGGACCCATAGGCTGGAAGGTTATTAGCTAACCCAGTGTAGATGGGAGTAAAAGTGCCTCTCTTCACAATTTGAGGCTTTCAAAGCAAGGAAAAAGAGGCTGACATAAAAGTGTGAATGCTAGCGTGTGTGAAATCTTCATTTCAGGCTTTTCTACACCAAAGAGCATCTCTCCTGTCTGGGTTAGAAGATTTTCTCAAGAAGTAAAAATAACTTCTCAGGAGAACAAGATAAAATGACTTCTTGAGGAAAATCTGTGGCTTGTCTTCCTCCCCGCAAAAGACGTGTGAATGGTGAAGGAATGGTGTTTGTTTCCAGAGTAAAGGTGAGGACAGGGACAAGATGGAAATAAGAACTTGAGGCCTGCATACCCTTGCCTGTGATGCTTCTGCCCACCTACCCCAGCCAAGTGGTCATGGAGGCAATGGAGCAGCATTTAGGCCCTTCCATCTCAGGAAGTATCTTTAACTCCACTGTTACTAGGGACTATAGCCTAGAACACAGGCCCAGGCCTCTCAGGTGGAAAAGGGGAGCATGGCTGTGCCCTGGACTTGTCCACTCAGGAGCCCATATTCCTTAAGGTCACCCTGGTGCTCCTCCACTCTCTTCTTTAAATACCCTTCAGAGAGGCTGGGTGCAGTGGCTCACACCTGTAATCCCAGCACTTTGGCGGTCAAAGTGAGAGGACTGCTTGAGCCCAAGAGTTCAAGACCAGCCTGGACAACATAGTAAAATCTCAACTAAAAAAAAAAAATCAAAAAATTATCTGGGGATCGTGGTATGCACCTGTAGTCCCAGCTATTTGGGATGCTGAAGTGGAAGCCTGAGCGTAGGAGGCCAAGGCTGCCATGAGCCATGATCATTGTGATCCTGCCATGTACTCCAGCCTGGACAACAGAGTGAGACCCAACTCAAAAAAAACCAAAAGAACAAAAAACCTTTAGAGAAAGTGCCCCTCGCCTTCCTGAGTTTGCCACTTTCCTATCTCTCCTATAAAGGTAACAACTCCTTAGCTTGAACAACTGTGGCTAAAAAGCCTTTCTTCATTTCTCACGCCTACTCATAGAAGTGGTTTCCTCAAGCTGTCCTGCACCAAGCACTCCCCCTTCTTTCCATCCTCAGCACAGACGTCAAGTGGGGTGGCAGTCTCTGTCCCCAGCTTCTGTCACTTCACACTCTTCAGAGCCACATCACCCCCTAGAGAGTGAGCATTTCAGAATTTACTGAGCTTCTGCAGAGAGCTACCTGTCAAGCTACAGAGGGAGGATGGCAGACAGTAAAAAAGAATCTTGCTAATACCCCATCAAAACCCAAGTCAGGTAAAGCAAGGCAGTCAGGCATTCCTCTGAGAATGGGCATTCCCTTGAGGGACATAGAGAGCTGGATGCTGGGATCATCTAGACTAATTGCCGCCGCCACCACCCTGACAATAATAACCCCAGAACCACTGGCAGCCCTTTTCATCTGAGAGATCTCAAAGCACTTAGCCGCCAGGTGCTCATTAGGCCCTCTTGGGTGAGGTTGGCCCGACGGGCCTGAGCCCTTACTACAGACGGTCAGGGTCAGGGGTGACTCAGAGAACCTAAGGAGCCAAAGTTGCAGGGGAGGGGGGGCCCATCAACTTCCTACACGTGGGAAAATGAGCCTGCTTGGCCCGGGTCTGGGTCCTGACTCCAGGGGAATGGAAAAGAGGCTAGCTCCTCCCCCAGCTGTCTACAAGCAGGGTCATGTAGAATTAACCAAACACAGAGCTCATTTACCCCAAATACCAGACAGAACTGTTTACACCCCAAGAACTGGCGGGAAGCATGGAGGAGTGGGCATGGGCTGGGGTAATTTTGGAAGAGAGAAGCAGGAATTAGGGAAACATTTCCTCTTACAGAAGATGGATAGTGGATGAGGAAACACTCCCTGAGTCAAGAGGGGGCTTTGAGGACAATGGCTCTAGGAAACTCCAGTCTTAGGATTGACACTTCTTGCTAGGCAAGGAGAAACCCGTCTTCATTTTCCTGGGCATCGAAAGAAGCAAAGTCAATTTTTCTGTAGCAATGATCTAAGAGGAAGCCTGGATTATGTCTAAGGAGGGGGCGTTCTCACCCACTGCATTGACATTCTAGCAAATTTCAATTTCACAACACCTGCAGTGTGGAGATCAGGATGTGATTTCCACAGGCCGCCCATCCTGCTCCCCTGCCTGCCCCACTCCTGAGTCTCCACAGCACCACACCAAGAGCACCTGGATCAGGTGAATGGGGACATCCCAACCTGCCTTCCCCAGTTGCGCCAGAATAAACCCCAGATCATTCTGAATGGCTCTTTCCGATATTGACCCTAAAGCCTGCCTTCAGGAAAATGGACCACAAGCTAACTCTGTAGACCATTCGGATGGGGGCACTAGACAGACAATCTCAGAAAAGCACACATTTCACTCGCTCCCTTTTGCTACTGCAACTACCACAGCAAATGTTTAAAAGGCTTCTGCAGCCAGGTGTGGTGGCTCATGCCTACAATCTCAGCATTTTGGGAGGCCGAGGCGGGATCACTTGAGGCCAGGAGTTCGAAACCAGCTTGGGCAACATAGTGAGACATTTCTCTATTAAAAAAAATTTTAAATAGCTGGGCATAGTGGCATGTGCTTGTAGTACCAGCTGGGAGGTTGAAGCAGAAGGATCACCTGAGCCCAGGAAGTTGAGGCTGCGGTGAGCCCTGATCGTGTCACTGCACCCCAGCCTGGGCAACAGAATGAGATTTTAATTTTTTAAAAAAGGCTTTCACCTGATGGCATATATGTTTTTAAATGGAACCAAGCCTACATAAGAAAATACACTTTAAAATAATGGCATTTTTGGTTAATACTTTGAAAAGGCTTAAGTGGGCGAAACTGCATACCTGTCTCGCTCTCTTTGGATGACCCAAAGACAAATCACTGATTCACCTGGTGGCAATTACTGGAATTTCAAGCACAAGTGCCTTCAAGAAAACTGCCCTTGGTGCACTAACCCTGACACCTTGAGCCTGAAAGAAGAGAGTGGAGTCTCGTAATAACCTAACCTACGAACTCAGAGGAAGATGACTCCCTGGGTATCAAACTTGAGAACCCATTAATGACAGAAAACCATTCCTTGGGGGAAGAGATGGGATTAGACGATAGCTCCCCAATTGCCTCTGGAGACCAAAGTCCAGGAGTCCTCAAGAAACTAAAAGAGCCCCCAGACCTGTTGTTCTACTCCTGAAGATTTCCATCTCTCCAAAACTCTAAAATCAGAAGAAAGATTAGAAGTATGCTCTGTTTTTATTTAGTAAACCCCTCAAAGTCACCTCTGTATCCCTCTGTCCCCACAAAGAACCTGTCCCCCAACCTTCAACATCAACTCCCCTAGACAGGAAAAAGGAGAAGGCATCCATTTGCCAAGAAATTGGGGTCCCACCCCCAACCTCCAAGAGGTGGGGGAGGCAAGGGAAAGGCACTCATTAGCAAGTTGCAGGTGGTGTTACCAGGGTGTTATTTATTATTTGTTGGCTGCCAAGGCTTTCCTGAGCCTGCAAAGACAGAGCCATTGCCTCGGGGGCTGCAAAGTCTGAGACAGACAAACAACATACAACCCAGGCATGAAATCCGCCCCACTGAGGAGCTACTGGGGGCAAACTTGGGGGTAGGAGCCACCCTCCTCTCTGGGGAGGCCTCTGGTTCCTAAAAGTCTTGGAGAAAGTAAAATTGTGCAGAGGATGTCCTAGATTGGAGAGGAGCGGGCTCTGCAAATCAGTGAGGGGCTCTGAAAAAAGGCGCCCCAGCACAGGCTGAGGCAAGAGGTCTCGGGACGGCGTGAGAGGTAGGAGGAAATGAGATCAGGGTTACAGGCCAGGACAGCAGGCAGAGGAGGCAGGCTGGGGGCAGGCACTACTGAATGGATAGGGGAGGCCAAGAGATGTCATCAGTTGTTGCGTGGGGGAAC
The DNA here is from genome assembly GCA_963574415.1 of Tarsius wallacei. Taxonomy (NCBI): domain Eukaryota; kingdom Metazoa; phylum Chordata; class Mammalia; order Primates; family Tarsiidae; genus Tarsius; species Tarsius wallacei. The sequence continues at coordinate 23,246 of CAUYQG010078914.1, read as the reverse complement.
ACTGATGCCAGAACACAAGTTGTGGCAAGAAACGAACTGCCAGAGGTACCAAATGATTGACTGGGAGTTTAACCAGAGGGAAAGAGGGGCTTGGTCATCAGCAGAGAGGTTACTGATCCATTACAACTGGTTCATTCCCAGTACAAAGCAGACTACTAAAGAAAAGGGCTAGCGGATGGCGTGGTAGGACTCTTCAAGACAATACTTGGCTGTGTGTCCCTTTGCTGGGAGAAGCCCAGCCAGCTCAGAGTGGTAAAAGCTTGAAGTCTCACTCATGATCTATTTCCCTAGGAAAGTAATTTGAGAGCTCACCATCCACTAGGAGTTCCAGCTCCTGAAATCTTTGTTCAGTAGTTCCACTTCTTAGTCTGGCCTCCTCCCATGCATAGACCTCACTAACACAGAGAGCTTCTTAAGCAGGGAAGACAGTTCCTTGTATCTACCAAAGAAAAGCATTTCTCTGTTTTCATTTTTCTTTTCTTTTCTTTCTTTTTTTTTTGAGTTGGAGTCTCACTACATCGCCCAGGCTGGAGTGCAGTGGCACACTCACAGCCACCACAGTGTCAGCTCAGGTGATCCTTCTGCCTCAGCCTTCCAAGTAGCTGGAACTACAGGTGCATGCTACCACACTCGGCTAATTTTTTGATTTATTGTAGATATGAAGTCTCACCAAGTTGCCCAGGCTGTTCTCGAACCTGTGGGCTCAGGTAATCCCCTCATCTCGGCCTCCCAAAGTACTGGGATTACAGACTTGAGCCACTGTGCCCGGCCTCATTTTTCTTAAGTAGGTTTTTTCAAGAAGGACATACATGAAAGGAAGAGGGAAGAAGGGACTTCCATTTAGTCAGCCAGGTCAACCTGGAAATTGATGAGGTGATGAGGTGAGAGATGCCATAACCACACTTGTCCCTCATCCCTGACACAGAACAGCAGAAAACAAGATCTGGGAAGAGGACCGAATTGACTCCAAATTAAATGAGTCATGGCCAGGAAGGCCTTTGCTAAGTGTAACTTCAGCACCTCCAGCTTTAGCCTCTCTTTTTTTCCCCTTATTTGGAAAAGTATAATAGCAAGTACCCCCTCCTCCATTTAGGGACCCCAGGAACTGGCTATAAAGCCCCAAGTCAGGCGATGAAACCCCTCAGCCCCTTCTGAACTCCTCCCTCCCAGGTGTCCCTGCTGTGATCCTCCCAAGGTTGCCAAGCTGAGCCAGGTGAGGAACTCCAAAGACAAGAAACTTCCTAGAGTTTACCTATATTTCTCCTTCCAAATGTGCACCCATTACTCAATTTCTTTGGAGGGCTCACCTCACAAAAACAACTTAATACAGGCAAACGTCACATGCTGATGATCCCCCTGGGATTCGTACCCAGAGAGGTCAAACACCAGCCTCTTGCTATAAATTCACTAAGCCTACCTGCAACAGGATGCACTGAAGTTAAACTTCCTAAAGGTCTGATCAAAAGTGGCTGTAGGAAGCTTAAGTAAGGATATCTCTCCTGTAGGGACAGTTACAGGGTCACTGGAAAGAGTGGGTCCCTCCTCCCAACACATCCCCAGACAATAGTGCTAGAAAGTCTTCTATGCTCGGCTTTCCCCAAACCATCAAACCTCCTAAATGGGATAAGAGGCCGGGCTTGGTGGCTCAGCCTGTAATCCCAGCACTTTGGGAGGCTGAGGTGAGTGGACTGCCTGAGCCCGCAGGTTCGAGACCAGCCCAGGCAACTTGGCAAGACCTCGTCTCTGCAATAATTTTTTTTAAAAATTAGCTGGGCATGGTAGCACGCACCTGTAGTTCTGGCTATTTGAAAGGCTGAGGTGGAAGGATCACCTGAGCCCAGCAGGTTGACACTGAGGTGGCTGTGAGTATGTCACTGCATTCCAGCCTGGGTGATGGAGTCAGACTCCAACTCCCCCCGCCCCCCAAAATGGGATAAGAAATGGCCATGATTATAAGGCAGGATACATCTCTCTGTATGTTCCCACCTCTACTCCAAATCGTTAATTCCTAAACTCTGTGAACACGGGTACTGGAGAACAACGGCACAGACAATCCAAAAATGTTTGATAAATTTCCTAATTCTGAAGCATATTATCTGAAGCTTTTGTACCATACTTACCTGTTACATTTGGACAGACACTAGACTGCTTTTCCTTAGGACATGCTTGCTTATAGCTGGGGGAGGGGGGAAGTGGGGTTAGCAAGCCTAAGGTTACAACTCCCTAGCAAAGATGTCATCAAACGGAAAGCACATAACTGACCGTATTTAAATAGTCCATTTCCTCACCGTCACTGTGCACAGAGAAACCCAGACCTGCCACCATCCACCAGGGGGCCAGGCGGCCGCAGTCCTTCCCTACAGCACGCACAGGGGCTGAGAGAAATGAGGCATTATTTCCAGCCACTGCAGGCTTTCAGGGCACAGGAAGGTCTATTCTTGTAATGTCCGTGGTAGAAGGTGGAATCATTCCATCCTTCCATTGGTTTTCAATTTGACTAATTGATTGAAGAAAGAGGCAATCAGGGCAGGCACAGCAGAAATCTTCCTGGTAAGAATGTAGGCCTGTGAACCTCAAAACTGCTTGGTTTTTCATAAAAGCATAAAATCTGTTCTCTTTTTTCAAGCTCGATTATTGGAGAGTGTGTCCTGAGGCCATGGGATTGGCAAAATGACTCTCCTGCTTCCTCGGAGTCTTGAATCTTCTTGCTTAGGGGAAGCCAGATCCAATAACCAGGAGGTGAGGTCTGCAGTGTTATTTTACAAACCAGCCCTCCCTATATCAAAGCCACTTACTGTACTGGAAGCCGGTATTAAGTGAACCGCTAGTGTAGTGCATCAAGGGCTTATTGAATATTGATTCCCATTTACGTGACAGCAAAATGGCCTAAGAAATCTTCCCTGGATGCCTCAGTCCCTTGATAAAGAGGGTGTTAGTTTTGTTTTATGAAGCCGGGATCCAGGCCAGTCACATCTTATAGCTCCACTTACTTTTATTTAATAAAAACAAGGGATGATATGAGTGAGGAGGGGGAGTGTGTAGCATCGTGTTGTTTTTCAAGAGGATTCAATCTGTTGGCAAAGCAAAGGCAACGAGAGTTAGACCTCAGGAAGGATTTTGCGTCAGACCGTGGGCCAAGGAAGGGAATACGTCCCAAAATGGACAATCCCAAAGGCAGATACAGGTCTTTCTTCCGAGAAAAGAGCCATACCTGGGTGAGATAAGGAAGGAAGGGATTTTGCTGGCCAGCAAACAATGGAAGAGACAGCCTTCCATGGGAAAGGAATGCTTTTGGCAGAAAGAGAAGAATCATCTCTTGTCAGGGAAGCAGGGATGCAAAGTTTGCCCTATCCCTTCCCCATGTGCCAGATTTCTACTAACCCAGCCCTTATCCTATATGGGAATTCCTCCTAGTCTTCGAATTTTCCAGAAAAAGAGATTATACTAACCTTCCCACTCCACCCCACTCTCAGTTTCTAGCAAAGAAAAGTTCCCTAGTGTTAAACCTTAGTTCTATTCACCCATTTCTTCCAAATGGTTCCTTTAGAAAATGAGCTACAATATGTTAATGGAAGGACACTGACAGCTCCACCCCAGAGCAGAATGGGGCAGGGTAGGGGTGAGGGAGGAGGCACAGGGGAGAGGCTTAGAAGGTTAGCCTCAGCTGGGCTCAGTGGCTCAGCCTATAATCCCGTGCTTTGGGAGGCTGAGGTAAGTGGATTGCCTGAGCCCGCGGGTTCGAGACCTGCCTGGGCAACGTGGCAAGACCTCATCTCTACAATAAATCAAAAAATTAGCCGGGTGTGGTAGCGCGCGCCTGTAGTTCCAGCTCCTTGGAAGGTTGAGGCGGAAGGATCGCCGAAGCCCAGCAGGTCGAGGCTGCGGTGGCCGGGAGCGGCCACTGCACTCCAGTCTGGGTGACAGAGTGAGACGCCAACTCAAAAAAAAAAAAAAGAAGGTTAGCCTCTCCTGGATCCCCACCCCTACCCCTACTTGAACTCAACTCTTAAGGTTAGACACATGACAAAACCTCTCAGTATGGAGGACAGTAACCTCCCAGAAGGCTGAGGCATCTCTCTGGAGACATTCAACCACCGAAGTCATTTTCCTCCAGCATGACTACATGGGACTCAGAGGCAGAGGGATGTCGAGATTGGAGACACAGCAAAGGGAGGGGTGAACAGAGGAGATGGGAGTGACCACAAATCGGTCAGCCTGCCAAGAGCCACTGACCCCGTTTTAATATCCCAGAGGTTGGAGGCGAGAGTAGAAATCACAGGCTCTAGAAAAAACAATCTTTGAAAGAAAATTGCCTGTCGCAGCCAGAGATATATGAAAGTGCAGTTACAGTCGGGGGGAGCGACTGTAAAACTACACCTGGTTATTGCACTGACTGGCTGACACCATGATGCTTTTGCACTCCAAACAGTTTTGTTTGAAATGAAAAATCCCTACGGACTTGGGTAACTAAGATGGTGTGGGGTCAGGTAAGTAAAGGAGAAGGGGGCATGGCCACTCAAGCTTCAGAGGAGAGGCAGATATGTGATGACTGGAGTGGGGGTGAGAGGAACAGGGAGGGAGGGGGTAGGAGGATCAGGGACTTAGAACTCAGGTCTCACAAAAGCAAGGGGCAAGAAGAGACAGAAGAATTCTTACCCCAGAAGTTTTATGCCAAGATCCACCAATGACCTGTCCGTATCTGTCCTCTAACAGTCTTTGTCTGGCTCCCACTCATGTCTACTTTCTATCTCTTCATTCCTTCACCTACCTCTCACTGTTCCTCTCTCTTGCCATCTTTGTGTCTTTCACTTTCTTTCTGCTTCTGCCTGACTTTCACTATCTGTTCCTCGAACTATAACTATTTTTGTATCTCTGTCTCCACAGTGTCTGTCCCCCTCGTTATGTTTCCATTTTCTTTACAGTCAACCTCATGTTCATCTATCTGGGCATCACTCTTTCTCTCTTTGAGTCTCTCTGTTTTAGTGAAAAGTGGCCAGGGAGCAGAGAGAGGGAATTCTAGAGAAAATTGTCAACTACCTTTTATTAAGCATTTGCTAGGTGCCAAGCCCTCAGTTAAACATTCTCTTTCTTATCCTCACAACTAGTCTGAGAGGTGCATCTTATTATCCCCATTTTACAGACAGGAAAACAAGATCAAAGAGTCGAAGTAATACAATACTAAGTGGCAGAGCTGGGATTCCAACCCAGGCCTGCCTGGCTTCAAATACTCCACCCTTAATAATTAATGGACAAGAAAAACCAGACAGAAATATGGTGGAAGGGCAAGTAGATGGAAAAGAGCCTGGAGAAAACTGTAGAGGCAGGAGTCAGTAAGTGTTCCTGACCATCAGTGGGAAAAACTGGATGTCAGTCCTTAACCTGCTGCCTTCAGATCCAGTGGATGACCAGATCTGTCTAGGAGATCATCAGCCCTCTCCTTCCTCAAAAGTTGGATATAAGACTGGAGACTCAGAATGGGGAGAGGGGAAGGGATGAAGGGACAAAAATAAATCACCTATCAGGAACAATGTGCACAGGTGGGGGTGATGGATGCACTTAAAGCCCAGACCAAAACTATTTGTACCTCCCAAAGCTATTGAAATAAAAAGAAAGAAGGGAGGGAGGGAGGGAGGAAGGGAAGGAAAGAAAAAAAGAAAGTTGAATGTAAGGGAAAAGGAAACCAAAAGGAACATCTTCCCCGCCAATCTGAGCTTAGTCTTTTACTAAATCTCCTAAAGCCAGTCCTTTTCACCTGGGCCCTCAAATTCTTTGTGGGAAAGGACTGGTTCCTTGTGGCTTGGGATGACACTATCTCACAGCCAAAAACACCTGTTTGTTATGTGTAAATAACACCATCAGAAGTTATATTGGACCAAAAAATCCTCAGGCTGGAAGACAGGTCTTTTATCTATCCCCAGTGAATCTCCTTCATTTTAATGCTACAGTTCTCTTCGTGTCCCCCTTCCAGTTTCTTATATCCTTTGCTCTTCACAAAGTTTTTTCCCCCCCTTGGTACTCGTGTCTACCTCTCTAGTTAGAACTGAATCTCAGAAGAAACACTTTAGCCATCCGATTCTTGTATAAGAGACAGTGTCTTCTAGCTCCCATGAGTGCCTGGCGTGTGCCACGGAGCATGAGATGGAATCTCTGTTATCTCAGCGTCATTACAAATGGAATAATTGGTCATAAAAATTATGCAGCCTGTTGGAAAAGAAATAACACACACACACACACACACACACACACACACACACACACACAATTACAGATTCCTGAGATAGCTTCTCCTGGCTAATGTTTCCGCCACGCCCCAGTCATCATCAATACCCTCCCACCTCCAAGTGCCCAAAACACTGAGTCTTCTCTAAAAAGAAGCCCAAGACAGAATATACACTCATAGCCACAGCCTTGTCAGAAGTTTTTCTCAGCTGAACCAACAAAACCTGACCTAAAAGTTGAGGAGTGAAGAAAGTGTCCATTCCTTCTCTCATAAAGGAGCCATGTGCAAATGACTCAATAGTTTAGATACTTTCTGAACTAGAAAGGTAAGATTTCATTCCTCATTAGCCGGTCTATACTGACATCAGTACGAAGTAAGACACCGAGAAAGGGAGCCCTCAGCGTGACAGAGAAAATGGACTGTTCAGGACACAGAAATACTGAACCCAATGCTACAGCAGTGGGTCTAAGAGTCAGGTCCCAGAGCTGGTACAAAATACAAGAGATCTCACTGGTGACAGATGAAGTGATCAGCCCTATGCCACTCGCATTAGTATTTACTCTGAATGACTGAAATGCTAGAAAGCATATTCCAGAAGACCTGTGTCCCATCTCCTGGTCCTCACCATCAGCCCCCAGTACCTCATCCTGCCACTTCCAGTCATGGGATACCACTCAAGGATTAGATAATAGAATGTGGTAAAATTCAAAGGGTGGGTGCTTTTGGAAATGCTTAGAGACACACATGAGGTCTTTTGCTCAGGCCATAATATCTGAAGAGCTCTGCTCTAGAAATCACTACTAGAAGACCAAGAAACACATTTTTCCAGCCACAGAGCAAAATCCAGAGACCCAGGGGCCCAGGAAAACACGCACACGCACACACACACATGAGAAAGACTCATAATTTTCCCCATGACTCTGGGGAAACACCTCTCAGTTATACTATTTTTCCACTCAGAGAACCACCTCCTCCCAGTTCACCCCAAACTAGCTTCCCTCCAATTGCCTGATAATCCGTTCGTGCCCCAAAAAGCAATAAGGCAGTGAATCCTGGCATCCTCCCCTGGAGGCAGCCAAGAAGAGCACAACTCTAGCCTGAAGACTTCCAAGCTCCGCCCACCTCACAGCCTGTGCTTCAGTGCATCACAGCTCTCTTCTACCTGGAGTGGGAGAGGAGGGAACGATGTTCCCAAAGGGAGAAGGAACACAAAGAGGGAGGCTGGACACGAGCCAAGCAGACTCAGAGACTGTCTCCAGGTTTTCCCAGCTGTGGACTCAGCTTCTTGGAGTGCGAGCAAAGGGTGAGACGAGACGATTGCTATGTGAAGAACAGGTTTGACTCCCACACCCTGTCTCCACTCTCCATGCCCCTCCTCACCCCCTCTCAGTGGAGTGAGGAAGAAAGAGGGAATCACACCAGCGCCTCAGCCGTTCCCAGCTACAGTCAAACCTCCTACAACATATGAATCAGCCCCAGCCGTGGAGACAGAAGCCAGAAGGTTATTTTGAGAACTGGAGCTCTGCTTTCCCCTAGGACATTGGTGGCAAATGTCTGCTTGGGGACAAGCGCTTAATTCCAGGGAAACACCATCAGCCAACCTCACAGTGGAAGTTGGAATACTCTGTCACCATTCTGTCTATGAGACAACAGCAAGGGAGTTCTCACCATGTCAGCCTCGCACCTGCCCCTTGAGAACACTGACTTCTGTACCCCCTCAGCTCTGGGAGTCAGGGCCTAGCTTTCTGAGCAATTCTGTTAGGGACTCATAAATGTGAAGGACACAAAATATCCTTTCTTTCCCCAAAACTATCCATCCAGTTTGAATCTAGTCTAGAGTGTTACTTTGATAATTTTTATGCACACCTGCAATATAAATTACTTATCACCCCTCCTATGGCAGTGTTTCTCAAACTCTAATACGTAGACCAACAATCTAGAGAGCTTGTTAAAAATGCAGATTCTACTGCCAGGCATGGTGGCTCACACCTGTAATCCCAGCACTTTGGGAGGCAGAGGTGATTGGATTGTCTAAGCCCAGGGGTTCAAGACCAGCCTGGGCAACATGGCAAGACCTCATCTCTACAATAAATCAAAAAATTAGCCAGGCATGGTGGTGCATGCCTGTAGTTCCAGCTACTTGGAAGGCTGAAGCAGAAGGATTACCTAAGCCCAACAGGTCAAAGCTGCAGTAGCCGTGATCGTGCTGCTGCACTCCAGCCTGGGCGGCAGAGTGAGACTCCACCTCAAAAAAAAAAAAGAAAAGAAAAGAAAAATGCAAATTCTTATTCAGTGGGTCATGGTGGAATCTGAGAGGCATCCCTGACAAGCTCCTGGTTGACGTTAATGCCACCAGACTTCAGACCACACATTGTGAGTAGCAAGGATGTAGCATAGAGTATGCTGAGCCCAGAGCAGATTGCAGGAAGAAGTGCATGCCTTGAGATTGCCTGAGAGGGAAATAAGAAGCAGATGAAGAAACAGGAACAGGATAAGAGAATACTAGATACAGGTTTGGAAGGAGGGTCATGTAACAGTGGGTGGAGCATCTTGGGACATCAGGGAGGATGTCCCAAAGAAAGGACCACCTAGACTGAAGAGTGTGGCAGCGGCCACACGTGCAAAGAGCACATGGGTAGTGGGTCACTTGCATGAGAACCAGCACCCAGAATTGCCTCTCAGAGAGGGACTCTGAGCAAAGAAGTGATAGGAGCTCACTGGAGTGAATCTTCAGGGGCCAGAGGAGAGGGTCTTGAAATTCAGTTTGAGGAGCTAAGAGTGAACAGAAGAAGAAATAGAGCCTCTGTGATGAGAATGGTGCTTTGATGAGCTGATCAAATCACAGCAGAAGGATGCTAGGGGCTGGGAGGAAGGGGGTTTGGGGAGTTAGTGTTTAATGGGTTTAGACCTTCAATTTGGGAAGGTGAGAAAGTTCTGGAAATGGATGGTGGTGATAGTTGCATAACAAAGTGAACATACTTAATACCACTCACCTGCACACCTAAAAGTGGTTAAAATGGTGCATTTTATGTTATGTATATTTTACCATAATTTTAAAAATTGTAGCGAAAGCCAAGGCCATAGGGAGAGGGCACTATTATCCAAACATGATTGAAACCCAAGCCCACTCTAGACCAAAGACATGACCTAAAATGGGCCTCCTAAAGTGAAAATAAACTCTAGCCATCTCTCAATCCCTACCCTCCCCCACTCTTCTACCATATGATAGGTTGCTATGTTCTTAAGGATTTGAAAGAAAAACAATCACGTCACAAATGGGTTTCTGTTGTGCCTTTGAGCTCAACCTGTTCTTCTTGAGTCACTGGGAGCTGCTCTGTGGGTGCCGTGCTGCGTCTCCTCACCCCACAGCCTGCAGATGAAAGAACTGGAATGATAGGGAAGGCAAGCTCTTAAAATGCTCAGGCCCCAAGTCCTTGGGAACATGCAGCTGTTTTCTGACTCCATGAGGACATTAGGAAGGAAAGGGATGAACTGAATTAGTAGAGAATGAAAACAGGCCGGGCGCGGTGGCTCATGCCTATAATCCCAGGACTTTGGGAGGCAGAGGCGAGAGAACTGCCTGAGCTCAGGGGTTCGAGACTCACCTGGGCAACTTGGCAAGACCTCATCTCTACAATAAATCGAAAAATTAGCTGGGTGTGGTGGCACGTGCCTGCAGTCCCAGCTGCTTGGAAGACTGAAGCGGAAGGATCGCCTGAGCCCAACAGGTCAAGGCTGAGGTGGTCATGAGCGTGCCACCGCACTCCAGCCCGGGCAACAGAGGGAGACTCCGACTCAAAGAAAACAAACTGTGGAAAGAACCTACCAGCCATCAAAGTTGGAAACATTCTCAAGAAGAAAACAGAGGTCTCCCTAAGAGGCCAAAGAAACAAAGCGGCAGCTCTGCCTAAGCAGGGAGCATGGAAGACACAGGAAAAGGAAGAAAGAGACAGAAAATGCATGCTTGGGCTAGAGAAGGAGCTAAAAAAACAATAGAACGCCAGCACAATTTATAGTAGGCAGAGGCTATAAAGAAATCGGCTTGTCCTAAAATAAAGGATGAGGCCTCAAGCTAGACAGCTGGAAGAAATTCCTGTTTGGACTATGAGGGTCTGGAGTAAGAAAATAGGAAACCAAAAACACTAGCTTGGGTAAGTCTGGGGGCAGGTAGAAGAGAAAGGAAGCCCTGCAAAGTCAAGTCATTGTCCTGAACCCGTTACGCAGATCCATCAATGGAGAAGCATCAGTGATACCCATCACCACCCATCCATAGAGCTAGCCCAGAACAAGGACACCAATGAGCTGGGAAGAGATTGTCTTCCCATCCTGGAATCCGGGAACATTCTCTGCCCCTGAGCAGCTTCTGTCCCTGCTCTCTGCCTCCGCCCTTTGTAGGTAATGAAGTGAATCGAGCCACCTGCTCTTAAGTCATTAATAGGAGCAGGGCTTGATGATGGTTTCTGAGTCAGGCAGCCTAGTCAGACTCTTCATCTGTCTTGGAAATCCATCATCTGGGTTGAAGCATCACTACCGCTCTCCCATGTAATCCCCGGACTCCTCCCGGATCATCATGGCAATTCCCCTGACTCCAAAGATAATGCCCAGGAACTACACTGTGACTGGAGGGATTTCTCCTGTGACTTATGTGTTCATACGTAAGTGGCTGAGGGCTCCTTTCTGAAGCCTCCCCTCTATTTCTATTACTCCAGTAAAAGACATTTGTTTTCTTCAAGGAAAATTTTGTAAGGGGACATGGATCTCATTGGCTGTAGAGGTCAAACAATTGCTTACTATAAAGAATGAGTAAATAGAAAAGAAACTAAAGGTTGAGGCAATTCAGAATTATTTAAAATTATCTTTTGAGCTGCTCTACTTGTAGGAGGAAAAAGCTCTGCTCCATTCCCACTGAGAAGTTAAGAGAGACTAACATTCACAAAGATTTTAGAGGAATTTTACACCCATTATTTCCACCCATCTTCACAAACACCCCAGGCTATGAGGAAGATGGGCATTATTGTGATGCTCTTATAAAAAGAAAGTATAGTAATGTATAGATGCATACACTAAAGCCCTGGGAATGATATTAACTGCAGTAATAACCAAGGTTAGGCCTTAGGAACTTGCCATCGTAGGAATTGTGAAACACTGAAATTCACTACTGAGGGACTGTGAGTCAGTCCAACTTGTCACAGATGAAAGAGTTTGACAAAAGGCGGCCAAGGGGCTTCACTTGTTACATCGTATCAAAATTAATCTAATACTTGTATCCCCCCCCCCCCCCACTAGGCTCTAGGCTTTCTCAAAGAGCTCAGAGTTTGTGGCTCTTCCATGTTATAGCCTCAGAGCTAACCAGAGGGCCTGACATTTAATAGGTACTCAATAAATACAGGATGAAAGAAGGGGGAAGGGAGAGAGGAAAAAAGGAAGGTAGGAAGGGCTGAGACACAGGGGAGGGAGACAAGCAGAGGCTGAGAAAAAACTAGGGGAAGGAGATACGGGCTCAGGGAACCCAGGAAAAGACACAGGAGCTACTGTGTACAGGAGGAGGAAAAACAGGCATTGGAGGGACACGGGGGCAGCAAGATAGCTAGGGGGACCAGGACACCCGTGACGACAAACTGAAGCAGGGTCACAGAAAAAAAAATGATATGGGGAAACTTCTGGGCAGGAAACATTCCCTTCAGCCTGGGTCACACAGTGAAACCCCCATCTTTATGAAAAAATAAAAAAATTAGTTGGCTGTGGTGACATGCCCCCACAGTCCCAGTTACTCAAGAGGCTGAGGCAGGAGGATCGTTTGAGCCCAGGATGTCGAGGCTGCATTGAGCTATGATTGTGCCACTGTCCTTCAGCCTGGGCTACAAAATGAGACCCTGTCTGAAAAAGAAAGAAGAGGGAGGGAGGAAGGAGGGAGGAAGGGAGGGGCGGGGGGAGAGAGAGAAAGAGAGAGAGAGAGAAAGAAAGAAAGGAAGGAAGGAAGGAAGGAAGGAAGGAAGGAAGGAAGGAAGGAAGGAAGATTCCTTGTAGCCCCAGCAGTTAGTGCCTTCTATTGGAGGTTGCTTCTTGGGGATCCTGTAAGTCAGGGACTGTGTTGGGTGCTAAAGAAACAATGGTTGAGAAGAACTAAGCACAAGACTACAGACAAGCAGAACACAATATTTATTCAGCAAACATCCCATAGCAAATCTTCAAGGATGCAGGAGCCAGTGTTGGCAGCAACTTTACTCTGAGGTCACTAGACAAGTCGGGCAGGTGGAAGGAATTTGGGGAGCATACAGAAGCTACTGTGCCTAAGACATGATCTCACTATGCTGGGCATCTGGGTACCCACCTCAACTCGGAGCTGATTACAAAGGGGGCATGATTGGGGCAAATGTCAGGGTACTCTGGGACAGGAAGCAAGCTCAAATCCTGAAAGAGCTATGTGTTTTTCGGTGAGTCACTCAAGCATCCCAGCCCTCACGGGGAGAGTAGATAGAACTGAACATCCAGGATTTGTATAATATCCAGGTCTTCTGGGTTTGGTAACAGCTTTTTCACTGTACTTTCCTACCCATCCACCAGGATCAGCCTCTTCTCCCTGACCCAGGCCCCCGTGCCCTCTAGCAGGAGAGCTAGACAGATTCGGTGTGTAGGATATAGGATCCTGTGGCTGCAGGGGAAATTCCAAGGAAGACAACCAGACCATGGAGACCTAGACTTAGTCTTTGGTTTCAGACAGACCTATCTGTCTATGCTCTAATTAGGATGGCACTGCTGAAAGGTGCTTCCTGAAGCCCCAGACAACCTCTCTGGTCCCTGCTGCTGCCCTCCATCCACAGACTTCTTGTATGTACCTAGAGATATCAGAAGAGACAGCTCTACTAATGTCAGAACCTAGAGACTGTACCCTGCTAAAACCCCTACCCTCGCCAGCCTCCCCCTCCCACCCACCCCAGACCTTGAGTCTTTGGAGGAGATGAAAGGGTAGTGTTTCTCCCTTACAGTTTCTTGTGAAATGCTGCAGAAATCAGAATAGAAACGAAGATTTCAGCTGTCACCATGGAAACTGGCAGTCTCTATGACTCCCACACGCTCCCCATCAACTCTTTCCCTCCCACCTCTAAGTCATGTAAGCTCGTAAGATTTCTCTTTGTGGCCAATCCACCAATCCATTTGGAACAAAGAACAGAAAAATAGCTGGTTTGGGGGAAAAGGCTGACCCTTGGCTCTAAGCACTCGCCTAGGCTGAGTTTCCTTCTGGGTCATCACATCTTCTCTCACGTGGATGCTCCTGACCCCCATCACTCAGTTTCACTATCTCTTCGATCCCTTCTTCCTGTTCCCACATAGTGTCCCCAGAACCTCTGTCCGATTGATCCCCAAATATGGATCTTTTAATGTCACAATCCACCAGTTCAGACTTCCCTCAGCCTCAGACTGCCAACCTCTGTGTCCAGTTGCCTTCATCTCCATCTAGACACATCCTTCCGCCTCCCCGCATGCAGACCAACTGTGTTCACAGCCCCAAAGCCTCTCAACCCCATCCAGGAGCCCTCCATTCTTTATGTCCTCCAATTCAAGGTCCTCATCCCCTGTCCTTGCTTCCATATTCTCAGGTCCTTTCTTATCCAATGGGGTTTCACCAAATATCAATTATTTCCCATCAGTCATTCCCCCTCTGCCCCGAGTCTTAATTCAATCACCAAATTGGCTGTTTGAACCCCTGGGCCTCTTGAGAAAAGAAGGCAAGGAGGGAAATCTCTCTTCATGCTTTCTCTTTCTAACCTCAGTCCTGCCCTGGTCCCCACTGGGGGCTGTGAGACTTAATTAGCCTTTCCATATTACTCCAAGATTCTTAAGAGAGGCTCCAAAGACTATTCTGTGCTGGGAGGGATTTTATCGGCGTCTTTTATAGCTTTGTTTGTTCTTCAATCTTTCCAGCTAAGATTCTTTATCCGAGTCTCTTCAGTCATAAAACAACCTCAAAAGGACAAACTGAAACCTAACTACCTAGAGCCATCTTGATGCCTGCCTGTCGCTCCACCCTGTGATTGAGAAGGGGCCCCTGGATTCCTATGGTTGCCCCCCCAACCTCCCCCACCCACCCACCAAGCACCCATCCCAAAACACTGTATTCCACTGCCCCCCCTAATCTGGGAAAATGGAAACAGGATGACTCAGGGGGTCAGGGAGGATCAAGGCTTATTTAGAGCTTTGAGATCTCTGGATGAAAAGTAAAAAGGGTGGGGAGTTATGAAAAAGTAAGATGAAGCGTCTGGGGCTCAGGAGCAAATTACTGTCCACCCCACCCACCCACTTCCCAGATTGAGGTTCTTAGTCTTTCATAAATGGGTGCAAAGCAGATTTGCATCGAAGCATGAGTACTTTAAGCTAGCCTGTGAAGAACTGCCCAAGCATTTACTTCTTCTGTAGGGAGTTGAAATTGGGAAGACAAGCATATAGCTAAGATAGCCTCCATCTGTTTCAGCCAGATGACCTAAAAGTTTGTCATGAAAGCCCAACCTATTACCGTTCTGGTCAAGACTTGAACTTCAGTGGAGAAAAGATGACTTGCGGGGGACTGAGCATGAGGTCTGTTTTCTTTTTAGAGTTATTTGACCTCACCTCTCCAGAACAAGACAAAGAGTTAGTAACAACACCAGAAGACACTGAAGAGGGACCCTATTATGTACTCTCTCCTTCCCAAATTAGAGCTGAGAACCTCCCCCTTCATCTTGGACTCCTTTCTTTTCCCTCTTCTCCTACCTCACCCTCCCTCCCCACCTCTCCCCCCTGAAGACTGTTAATCACAAATTCTATTTATCCTGCTTCCACAAAGTCGGTACCTCCATCCGGTCACTTCTATTCCCATGCCGTGGTCCTACCTTAGTCTTTTTATCATTTCCCATCTCAACTTCTACCTTAGCATCCTAACTGATCTCCTTGCCTCCCATTTCTTTTCTACCCACTGTCTCAAGTATAATCTCATTTAAACAATTTTGCATGTCTTTTCATGCCCTCAATTAGACCCTACAGTTCTATTCATATTTCTTTCAATGTCCTTAGATGAAGTCTCTGTGCCAGGTAAACAGGTCATTCATTTATCCATTCATTCACTGAACACATATGCATTGAACATCTAGGTGCTATATAGTTGACATGCTGAGAAATCAAATGTGAATAAATATCATCCTTGACCTTCAGAAAATCAGTGAAAGGGTATCTGCATAATGAACATTTGTATACCTAAATCTGAACTGTACTCCACATCTTTAAAATAAAAATTTTTAAATAAAAAAAGAAACTCAATGAAAGCTCTTCTTGGTGTTTGTAGAATGTCTTTTGCTTTCCTGCTTCCATAACTTTGAACTGTTCCATTCATGTAGAATGTTCTATCTCTTCTTAAAATCTTCCTTAAAACCCTACTGCTTCTATGAAGATTTTCCTAACCATTCCATCACAATTCTCCCACCTTTCTCAGAATTCCAATAGCACTTAATTTTCTGTATCACTCACCAGGCTTTCTCTTACTGCTTTGACTTTCAATTTTCCAATGCTACACTTAAATATACACTAGATAGATAGATGATAGATAGGTCTCCTCCAAGTGAGTTTAAGCACCTGGAAGGTAGAGACTGCCTTTCTTTTTGCTACCCACATTTAGTGCAGTGCCTTATACAGGTGACTGTGCATATAATATGATTGGAGACATCATACTGGCCAATTGAAGAAGGGAGTTGCCAGAATAGAAATGCACTATAGTGTCATGGAAAAACTAATGGTTCTAAAGTCAGAAGAAGTGAATTTGCCTTCCAGTTCTACCAGTTATTAGCTGAGACCTTATAGTCTGAGCCTAGTGTACAGATTTTTACAAGGATTTAACCTAATGAGAGAACACCTAGAAGGAGTAAATCAGTGCCCAGAGCCTTGTAAATGCTCAATAAATATTCATTTCCTTCATCTCAGTCTGATTCTGGTAAGAAGGCAGGTTGAGTGGGATAACCTGCTTTGGGGGCTGCTACAGTTTGGGTGCTTGTCCCTCCAAATTTCATGTTGAAATTTGATCCCCAATGTTAGAGGGGCTTAATAGGGAAGTTTGGGTCATGGGAGTTAATCCCTCATGAATAGATGAATGTCCTCTGGAGGCTGAGCGTGCAAGAGTTCTCAATCTTATCAATTTCCATGAGAGCTGGTTGTTAAAAAATGATCCTGGCATGGCACTTTCCTCCCCACTCTCTTGCTTCCTCTCTCACCATGTGATCTCTGCACATGCCAGCTCTCATTTGCCATCTGCCATGAGTGGAAACTGCCTGAGGCCCTCACCAGAACTAGATGCTGGCACCATGCTTCTTATACATTCTGCAGAACAGTGAGCCAAATAAACCTCTTTTCTTTATAAACCACTCAGGCTTTATGCCTTTATAGCAACACAAATGGACCAAGACAGGGGCCTTCCAGCTTCAGCTTGTGCAGGTCCATAAGAACACAACTGAGAGAAGCACCAGCCTGCTTGGTCACTGCTGACTCTCCATCTTGATTCTTAAAACCCTCAGCACTTAGCTTACTTTTGTTATTACATTTGTTATATCCCAACCTCCCTTCTCTAGGAAGCTTCCCACTCTACTTTCTCTTAGAATTCCCATAGCTAAGAACATTTGTCCCAAAACTCCAAGTCTGGAGAACTAACTTTCTCTATTCTCCCATTTCCTAGGCCCGATGTAATTTTATTACCGCTTTCTGAAGATGCTTAAACCTTCTTGGATATTTGGTCTCCAGGTCTGAACATCCCTGCAAGGAGCCCATTCTCCTCCTCAACCTCAACCACTATCTCTCCCAGCACCTCACAGATGTTGTGAAAAAGTTTGAGGACAGTGACCTGAGCAACAAAGTGGCCAGGAAAGTCTAATACCTCCCCATGCAGGCTGAAATAAGTCAAGGATCATCCAACGTAAGGCAAGGCAGATGATTCAAGTTCCTCTCCATTTTTCTTTAGACACAAGAAAGGGTCTAAAAAGTAGACAAAGAACACAACAGGTTAAAATACAGGAGTCTCAGCCAGTGGAGTCATCCTGTCCCATCCCTGCTACCTTAGCAGAAGCAGCAGGTGTTGAATAGGGTTGGGAGAGCTCCTCAGACAGTAGAGGAGAAGGGAGGAATGAGTCAGCAGGAGCTGAAAACAGGGTTTTATTCAAAGGGAAGAAGGCCGTGATGCAAGCTCTAGTGAAACAATGTGCTCCCTGTGTCTTTACACACACCCCCAACCCATCAGGCTTCTACCTCCCTGTTCTCCCAACACTCCAGTCAGGTCATTGACCAAGTCTTTGGTCATAACTGGGACAACAGAAGAAACCTCCTAAGAGCCTCTGGTTTCCATCTAGCCCTTCCCCAATCAGCAACCTTCCCCTCACCGTCTCCGACCTTCCCCTTTCTCAGGGGCCAGCAGTGGCTCACAATTATCCCTGATTTCAAATCAACATTCCCCATCTTAAGCTTCAGAGCTTAACTTCCTGCTGTGATTTCACAATGCACGCTCTTTGCTTTAAGCAAAGCAACCCTGCTTCCATTCTCTCTACCTCCAAACACACTGACCTCTGTCTAACACATTCTGTACTTTTCTTTCCTTTCCTTTAAAAAGTTCTATCTCTTTCTTTCTTCCAAGTTCTGCTCAGTGTTCTTCTCCAGGTAGCCTTCCCTAAGTAATCCAAACTTCTAATTCCAACCCCACTGTTATACTATGAACTCTTAGTATCTGGTATACAGTTTACAATGCCATTTGTATGCACTGCCCTGGCTCTGACTTGTGTAGGCTGACTCCTTCTTACACTAAGAGCTCCACCTCCCCCTCAATAATATTTTGAGTGTTTTATGTTCAGAAGCAAGCATAGAAAAAGTCCAACTTGCAGAGTTATAAAAAGTGGAGTGGGCAACTTGTGGGGGGAGGTGGTGGGCAGGGATGGGTAGAGGATCACAAAAGTGGGAATATGGGATGTAGATTTGAGATAAAAGGCACCAGGACATAAAGGTACAATCACTAAGCTTTTCTTCATTTTCTGTCTGTGCAAGATCTCTTCTCTACAATGAATAAGTTTTTAAAAATGTTAGTCAGGCATGGTGGCATGCACCTGTAGTTCCAGCTACTTGGAAGGCTGAGGCAGAAGGATTGCCTGAGCCCAGCAGGTCAAGGCTGCTGTGGCTGTGAGCATGCCACTGCACTCCAGCCTGGGTGACAGAGTGAGACTCCAACTCAAAAAAAAAAAAAAAAAAAAGAAAGAAAGTAGAAAGTGAACATGTAGGCAGGGACCCTAAGGGATATGCCTGAGCCAGGTGGCAAAAGGGTTTCTCTCCAGTCCCAATCCTTCACCACTTGTCCATGTAATCCTAGGCCCACAAAGCTCCCTGGAACAGAGCACTGTTCCCAAAAGAACAGGACTGGGGTTTGAAAGGGTTCTACCCCACCCCAAGCTCCAAAGTTCCTTCTACTCCCTCCTGGAGGGCAGAACTTCAAGCCCTGAAATACATCCTCTCACCAATACCCCTCACAACTACATCATCCTTCATCAATCAAAGCACTCTCATCTTGGTGCTCTCACATGAGGCTCCCAGGTCCTGCTGAATTTCTAGTCCACTCTCCATGCAAAATATGAAACCCCGTATCATAAATAGACACAGTGTTCCTAGCATCTACTTCACCATGACTGGTGCTCAAGAAACACCAAGGAATGAAGGGTTGCTGAACTGATCAAATGTCTTAATTTCAGCAAAATGGGGTGAAGCTTGATATCAGAAAGGTCTTTCTGACTGTGTGAATGGGAAGCTACTAAGAGCCAGAACCAGTAGTAGTCACAGAATTGATCGGCAAACTTTCAGGCCAACATGGACCTCCAAAATGTCTTTTCCTCCATCCTCAGCTTCTAAGAAAGGAAAGAAAATGATATTTATTCTATTCCTACTATGAACTAGCAGTAGATACTTATACGCACAGTAACTCATTTGTCCAAGCCATACTCCAGGGCAGCCCTTCCAGAAAGATTGCTTATATTTTTTCTTTAATACCCTACAAAGAGGGTAACTTCACACATTCATGTGGTGTCTTCCTGCTTCCATTATTAAGGTATGCTTTTGAGTAAGGGCATTGCTTTAACATGCAGTTTCAACCCTTTCCATCCAAATCTTGTCTCTTCTCAGCCCTGCTGTATCACGCTTCCCTCCCTCACCCTTTCACCCCTACCTATATCCCACGTACACTTTGTTTTCTTCTCCCCTGGGTTCCCCACATCCTTTTCCACACCAAAGGCAAATAATCCTCCCTAAACCTCTAAAAGGTAGAGGGAAAGAAAGAGAGGACACTGGGCTAAGGTGGGAGGCCTTGAGCCAGGAGAGACTAACGAGGTGGGGGGAGAGAGCCACCCGCCCTCCGTCAAGGTGGCTTTGCCTGCAGTTTTTATTATGCATCGATTTTCTTATCCATCTTCTTTAGAGCCTCTTAGATCTTCAGGCTGCGGCTGTTTCTCCAAATTGTCATTCACTCCAAGCTCTCTAGCTCCTTGCAGCAGCTAAGGGAGGGTTATGGGGAGGGGGGGAGAAGGCAGTCAAGAGAGGTGAATGGGAGTTGCTAGGTAACCGTTGCCAAGGAGCCAGTACCAAAGAGCATCCCAAGCTGCCTGCTTATTCCAACCTACCCCCCTTCCACATCCTCCCCTCACTGAAGTTCTCTCAGGTCTATAAAGCAGCTTGATTCTGTCACCTTCACCACTGCAGAGCTTTTTCCTGGGTGCTTCAGGTGGAGGGCTGCAGATTCCAGTGCCTGGGAACCTCACAGTCCTAGATATGGGCTTGTCATCATGGCTACCCATCTGCCTTTCAGGTGGCACGGACAAAAATAAATGACTAAAACCGTTTACGCAATTAATGAAAAGGAAGATTTGTCTGCACAGACAGGTTACCCAAGGTAGCCTGTTCAGAGGGTGAACACAGAGGCCAAGTGGAAAGCCAGACAGTGCCCATCTCCCAAGAGAATTTGAACCTCCTCAGGGAAGCACCACTATTTGATCTGAAATTTTGGGAATTCCAAGAACACAAGATATGTCCTGTTTCAGGATCAATTCCAAACTAAAAGGACATTTTGATGACCTGAGATGGTGACTATTAATTAGGATTATCCATGACCGCCCCCTCAATTGATGCAGCTACTTAGAAAGTACTGCATAATATTTTATAACAAACTTAGCTAATAAATTCCATTTAACTCAAATACATATTAGAAGTTCACATCCCTTCAGGATGGTAGGATGTGTACATAGCAGGAGAATTGTTTTGGGAAGGAAAACTGTCATTCAAACTTTACCACAAATAATCCAAAAAGCAGATAATCGTTCTTCTGCCAATAACCCCAGAGTCACCTCTGAGGCTAGCGTGGAGGATGTTAGCTAATGATCGCAGATTACCCTGGGTCTTCACAAGTATCCTCATTTTTAAATTGGCCAAGGGCATTCTCTTCAGTAAACCCACAGTCCCTACTATATGCCACGTATTATTCTTGGTATAGCCAAAAATGGTCTCTCAGCCATCCTCCTATCACTACTGAGAAAAACAGGCTAGGTGCAGTGGCTCTTGCCTATAATCCCAGTACTTTGGAAGACTGAGATAAGATGACTGCTTGAGGTTAGGAATTCAAGACCAGCCTGTAACATAGTGAGACCCTGCCTAGGGTCCTAGCTACTTTAGAGACTGAAGTGAAAGGATCACTTGAGCCCAGAAGCTCAAGACAAGCCTGGGCAACATAAGGTGATCCTGTCTCTACAAATAATAATAATAATAAGTTAGCCAGGTGAGGCGGTACACACTTGTAGTCCCAGCTACTCAGGAGGCTGAGGTGGGAAAATCACTTGAGCCCAAGGGTTACAGTGAGCCATGGTCATGCTACTGCATTCCAGCCTGGGTGAAAGAGTAAGACCCTGTCAAAGAAAGAAAGAGAGAGAAAAAGAGGGAGGGAGGCAGGCAGAGAGGGAACGAGGCCAGGAGGGAGGAATGGCTCCACAATCTCCTTCAAAATCTACTAGAGTTTTCCACTGCTGAGAGTCAACACATCTTGAATTTTCCAGATGCTGCTTCAGACCAAACAGGGGCATTAAGAATAAGAAGAATTATTTTTACCTAAACACCTCCATTAGAGATTTGTCCAATATAGCACAGTAGGGATGAAGAGCAAAACTTAAGAATCAGACATAATTCCACGAGCAAAGAACTTCTGTGAAAGGAAAATAATAGCACTTATTCCGCAGAATTCTTGTAGAATTGAATAAGACGGAGTACGTACACTGTTTTAACCTAAGTGCTCAATAAATAGTTGCTGTCATTACTGTCAACAGCATTATTATCCCTGGCCTACTCATAACCAGATAAACAGACAAATAAAAATAAGGAACCTGTTTGCCAAAGAATCCCAAGTTTCTACAACCATCTCAACTTCCAAAATGGAACTAATTATCAACCACGTGAAGGTTGAGGCTATGTCTAAGAAACAACATGGCTAAAGAAGGTAACCTACACTGAAGCTGGGATAGAGCTGGAGTAAAGTTATGACCTTGACCCATGCCATCTCCTACAAAACAGACTGAATTATGAAACTGAGGGGAAAAAAGAATGGGTAAAGGAACGCCGCTCTGTAGGACCAAGGGGTTCTTGTTACCCTGACTCTTTAACCACATTTTACTTAAGTCCCTGTTACCTTCAGCCCAGCCCCATTTATTAGGAAAGATGGGTCAGGAGGCAACTGCCCCTGAGGCCACCCATGCCAATGTCCATCATGCTTTTCCTGACAGTCCTTCCTGATGCCTAACCACCATGACTTTTGCTGTGCCCAAAGCCCATTCCCTCATGTATCTTGTCCCTAAAACTCATCTTCCTACCTCGTCAAAGTGAGTGTCATAGATGAAGAACGTGGGAAGGGGAAGGAATAGAAATGAGAAAGAAAGAAGGCAAGATGGCCAGGTGGTGGGTCGAGGAGGGTTAAGAGGATTGATTGGAGACAGGGTTGAGAGAGGCTGCACAGGAAGAATGGAGTGGAGCAGATGAAATGTGTAGAATGATCTCCCCAACTTGCTAAGTGGTTATAGAAAGAAATAGGCCTGGTGAAGGAGGAGAGAGGAGGGGGAGAGAGGAATGATGGTGGGGCAGACAACTTTGCTGCAGGAAAAGGGAATACGTTTAGGTCTAAGGGAAGAATTCCCAACACAGAGCAACTTTGGTCTTGCAGAGTCTGTAGTGGAAGAGACCTGAGTCTTCAAGACGCTCCCCCAAGTGAGATGGGTCATTGGAGTGTCTGCTCAAGGGCAACTTGACAAGATAAACTCTCACGATGTAGAATAAAGGATCAGGGAAGTTACTAGCAATCTGGTCATTTGGAAAGGGGTTGGAAAAGGATAAAACGTGAAAGTGAAGTAGCTCATAGAGACTATGACTTTGACTAAAGTCTCCCCACTCTCTCATCCCCTGATTTAAGAAACCCAGAGAGGATCACTGGCCCTGCTTCTTTCCTCTGTCCCCATCCTTTCTTCCTCCCCCCACCATCCTTTTAACACAGCTTCTTAGGGAAATTTGCTATGTTCATCCACAGTGAGGTCAATCCTAGTACCAGAATCCACCCTGGCTGCCAGTGAACCACATCCCTATTCTGTCTGCCTAAGAAGGGAACCAGTGTTGTTGGCATCCACTGAGGGGTAGACCCCAGAAAGGACTTCAACTTGAAACTAAAATATTTGTACATCACAGAAATGATGAACTCTGTGCCCTACCTAAGACTGGGCTCCCTGGGTTCAGGAGTCAATTTAACCATTTATCTACCTCTATATATGTATGTTCTTGCTTCACTCTTCTCTTTCCTTTTTCAAGAAATGTTATTTCCTTTTTTTTTTTTTTTTTGAGTTGGAGTCTCACTCTGTTGCCCAGACTGGAGTGCAGTGGCCACTCCCGGCCACCGCAGCCTCAACCTGCTGGGCTCCGGCGATCCTTCCGCCTCAGCCTTCCAAGTAGCTGGAACTACAGG
>CAUYQG010078912.1:0-42492 GCA_963574415.1 Tarsius wallacei | reverse complement strand
TGCTTCCTTATGAATGGAGGAACCATATCGGCTATGTATTGCTTTGGCCACGAGGTGACTATGTCATTTCCAATTATATTCCATTGGAAATAAGCATGTTGGAGTCCCAGAAAAAACAAGGATGGCACACTCTAAAGGGCCATCTTAGTGGATTATTTACAAAAACCAAAAATGCAAGCAGGGTTAAGAGAAGTCACCAGAGATATCAACAGCCCAATCCTGGGCCTGGCTCCTTAGTACCTGAAGCCCACTGAGGGGTGTGAGATGGGAGACTGTTCTTCTAACTCTTGCCTCCCAGGGTCCAAGCTCAACTACATACCAGTCCATGGAGCCCAAATGATGCCATCCATAAAAGGTCAGCTTCCTTTGGTCCTGGGGCAGGGTGCAAAATGAATCTGGAACAGCACATGTTTCAGAACACGCCAAGGCTTAGCAATGTGCTGAGCATTTAGCTGGTGCTAAAAAAAAAAAAAAAAAATGAGTGCAAGATGCCAAGAATAAATGAAGAATGAAGAAAAATATTTAAAAATTGCTTGTGTTTATTAAAATTTTCAGTTCACTTTACCTCTGACAAAGAGAAACTTACATTTGCTAGGGAGAATTTCTCTCTCTACAACATGAATTTTAAAAAACCCAAAAAAAACCACAAAACGGCGCAATGGCCAAAGCTTGGTTGCTCTTCCTCTTGGCTCAGTGTCCAAAGCTGAGCTGACCTTCCTCTCTCTTAAAAGATGAGTTTCACAGGAAGAATCGTGTTTTGTTTGCAAAGTGAGAAAAGCTGATCACTCTACCCCAGAGAACTTTATCTGTCTGCCAGCAATTACAACCTAAGTTAGGACTAATAGCACAGTGTTGCTGATAACTATGGTTCATGTTTTCATTCTTTAACTTGCCAACACGATCCTCTGAGCCCTTATCTTGTACTGGGGCCAACCCCACAAGAGCAGGAAAAGTGGAAATCCTGACACTTCAAAGCCCAGGGCACTGTGAACAAGCTCACTAGTTGTTTGTGTTGGGTTTTACTGAACAAAAGGCTGTAGTCAGTGCCAGTAAAAAGAGTGGTTTTTGACACTGCGCTCATATGTAGTTTCTCATTTTGCCCTTAAGTGGAATGATTTTTTTCTGAGGATCAAATTTATTTCTTATTTCTTTCCTGTGATCATGTATTTTTATGACAGAAATTCAAAGAACTTTTGAATGACGTGTAGAAGTCATTTTGCCCAACCGCCCCACACACCATCAACAATTGGAGGGATTGGGATTCTGCTTCTGCTTGAACCCTTTAAATGACAGGAGGTTCACTTATAGTAATACCAGCAGCATATTTGCATTTGCTTTTTTTTGAATCGGGGTCTCACTCTGTCACCCAGGCTGGAGTGCCATGGCACAATCACAGCTTACCACAGCCTCAACCTCCTGGGCTTAGGCAATTCTTCTGCCCCAGTCTCCCAAGTAGCTGGAATTACAGGCACATGCCACCACACGTGGCTAATTTTTTGATATTTTTGTAGAGATAAGGTCTCACTATGTTACCCAGGCTGGTCTCAAGCTCCTGGGTTTGAGTGATCCTCTCGCCTCGGCCTCCCAAAGCGCTGGAATTACAGTGTGAGTCACCACACCCAGCCAGCATTAGCTTTAAGTTAGGTAAATTGTGTTGCCGGCATTATCTTCCTAGCCCTCTCTAAGGTAGCTACTATTATTAGCCTCCTTTTACAAATCAGGAAACCAAAGCACAGAGGAGTAACTCACTCAAGGATACACAGGGTAACTGCAATGAAGTTGGAGTTCAAATCCATGTCTGCTTTTTCTCTAAACCTCAAGCTGTTTTCTCCACTAAGTTTTCCCAGTATCTTTCAAGACAACCCATTCCCACCAGGAGGTCTCTGAAATAGTCTTACTATAGTCCCCGTAATTTTAGCTAATCATTTTAATTTTATATGATATCAAATATAGGAATGTAAAAACTATTAATAGTAATTTACATTTGGTATCACTTTGCTGTTGACAAAGCAAATAATCTTATTTGAGTTTCCCAGTAATTCTGTGAAATAGTTTATGGCATTCTCTATTTTACCTGCTAGAAAGCTGAGTAAGGCTGGGTGGGTGGTTCACACCTATAATGCCAGCACTTTGGGAAGCCAAAGCAGGAGCATTGCTTGAGCCCAGGAGTATGAGACCAGCCTGAACAACAAAGCAGTACCATGTCTCTACAACAAATAAAAAAACTAGCCGGGTGTGGTGGTGTGTGCCTGTAGTCCCAACTACTTGGGAGGTTGAGGCTGCAGTGAGGCGTGATTGTGCTACTGTACTCCAGCCTGGGCATCAGAGTGAGACCCTGACACACACAAAAAAAAGATAGGGTGATAAGAGTGAGACTCCAAATCAAAAAAAAAAAAGGAAAAAGAAAAGAAAGCTGAGCCTCAGAGCACTTGTTCATGATTATATGTGCAACCTGGTGGTGGTGCCAGGAGCAGAGCTCAGGTCTTACATCTCTTGGTCCCATGCTTTCCACCTCACCATGCTGTTGACTCAGAAAATTATGAAAATGCAGCCAATTTGTGGGTTCTTGATACAGTCTCCTCCCCAAAATGCCTTTGTCTGGACCATGAGGAGATAGCCCTCTGACCCTGGTTTCCACACTATTTCCTTTCTTAATCCAGTGCACTGTGGTCTCATGAATTGTTGTGTGAAGGGAGTTTGGTCTCCCTAATAAATCTGTCCCATTCCTATGCCTTAGGCTTGAATCCCAGTAAGCAATGCTGTTTCTGTCAACTTCACTACATGACCTTGGCCCAAACTAGGACTGGCCCTGCTTGGTCAAAAGTGTTCCTGGAACTGGATCTCAGAGACAGTGAGCAGATCAGACAGAAGGCAATCTCGGGCCACAGTGATACAACGATGCTTCTATTTAGCCTACAAGATGCCAAACAGCTGTTCCCAGATATCCAGATATTTGGCATCATGAGAACAAAACTTTGATTCATTGACCAAATATTCCTTTGTCATCTAATCGATCAGCACATGCTTGGATGTTTTGGCTTCCTGTAGACACTGTGTTTGTTTATAAGTGAGTAGTTTTAATATTTCAGCTTTTAGAAAGTATCTCACAACAAAAGCTGCCATACTATTTTCCAGTGCATAAATCTTCTTTCATTGTTGCTTGCCAATCTGACAAAGTGAAAAGTCTCCACATTTTGCAGACGTTTTAATCAACTAAACACTTCTGAATCAGAGGCTAACATGGTCTTCTATTGGGTTAAGAGATAAAACAGAAAATCTTGGTTTCTCCCTTTGTGTAATGAAGTCTAAACCAATGTAAGAAAGACGTGTCTTAACCTCCTTCACTCTGTCTTTGGTTTTCTATTCTGTACTTTACAAAGAATATTCAATGAAAAATATTTCACTAAAGTTTTTCCTAATTGTTCTTCTCATACCCAGCTACCTAGAAACACATTTTCTAGTTAATTAGCAATGAGTACAGACAGTCCCCAACTAACCATGGTTTACTTAAGATATTTTTGACTTTGCGATGGTACAAAAGTTATATGCATTCAGTAGAAACATACTTTGAGTATTCATACAACATTCTGTTGCTCACTTTCAGCATAATATTCAACAAATTACATAAGATATTCAACACTTTATTATAAAATAGGCTTTGTATTAAGTGATTTTGCCCAACTCTAGGCTAATGTAAGTGTTCTGAGCACATTTAAGCTAAGCTAAGTTATGATATTTGGTATGAGGTATTAAAGCATTTTCAACATAACTATATGTTCAACTTATGATGGGTTTATTAGGACATAACCCCATCATAAGTCAAGGAGCATCTGTACTTAAGTGGTCTCCTGTGCACAAGATCTCTAAGCTTCCTCTCCAGGAGAGATGAGAGTTTTTTCTCCTTGGAAGATTCTAGATATGCTCTCCTTTTGTTCCCATCAAACCACTGCTACTCAGATTACTAATAGTGTCTATTCTGTATTAAGTTGTCACTACACTTGTCAGTTTCTATGTTAAGTGCTTTAAAGACATGATATTTAATTCTTTCAAGCAGTCTTTTGGGTATGCATGTTTTGGTATGGCTCATGCTTGCACCATGAGTACCAATTAGGAGATTGCAGCATAGAGGGGGCATCTCCTTGCTCAGGACACACAGCTACAGGGCGTCAGAGTTGCACTCACTCTCCTCCTTCCACCTCTCTGCTTTCTAAGTGATTGTTCTCAGACACAGCACAGACTCCACTGACCCAGACCATGAGGGCTGAAACCACCTATTTAAAATTCACATAGGGCCATGGGGTAAAAGCAGTGGAAGAAATCTGAGCCCTGCAAAGTTGCAGCTGTGGTTAGAAATTAACAAATCGGTTGTTTCGAAGTTTGTTCTTCTTGCATGGCTGCGTGCACATAGACACTTCAACACAGAGCAATTGATTAACTTCATGTCCTGACTCCTGGGGAAAGTAGAAGCTGCCCATGAGGCTGCTAAGCATATTCTCCCTTAAACAGTGGCCCTAAGGTTGCCTAGCTCTCCATGATGGCATCCTAAGGTTTGATTGCAGGTTTAATCCTCAAGTATCTCACCTCCCAATATACCTTCCTCCTTAGCTACATCTATAATGGCTTACTGCCCAGGGATCAGCAGCTGATGGTCAAGGGACTTGCTTTCTAGATAGCCCATCTATTGTAAAACCTAAGGCTGGTATTTGAGATGTTTCTCCAACATTATACTCTAATGGACTCATGACCCCATGCGGGCCTGGGACATATACCAAGAAGCTGACTCTACTGCTCCTGCGAAACTTCCAGAAACAGTCTCTGTGCACAAAGGCAATTTTGACACCCCTCTGACTTTATCATCAACCAATCAGTAGCTCCCATTCCCTAGCCCCTGTTTGGCAAATTATTATTATTATTGTTATTATTATTATTACTATTAAGAGACAATGTTTCACTCTGTTGCCCAGGCTGGAGTACACAGCACAATCGTGGCTCACTGCAGCCTTGAACTCCTAAGTTCAAGTGATCCTCCTGTCTTAGCCTCCCAAGTAGCTAGGACTACAGGCAAGCCACCAAATCTGGCTAATTTTTTTATTTTTGAGAGATGGGGTCTCACTATATAGCCCATGCTGGAGATTATTCCTATAAAAAACTTGACTGGGCATGGTGGCTCATGGCTGTAATACCAGCACTTTGGGAGGCCAAGGTGGGTGATCACTTGAGACCAGGAGTTCAAGACCAACCTGGGCAACATAGCAAGATATTGTCTCTACAAAAAATAAAGATTAGCTGAATATGGTGGCACTCACCTGTAGTCCCAGCTACTTAGGAGGCTGAGGCAGGACGTTCACCTGAGACTGGGATGTTGAGGTCGCAATGAGCTGTGATTGTGCCACTGCACCCCAGTTTGGGTGACAGCATAAGACTGACTCAAAAAAAAAAAAATACTAGTCTAAAATTCTTGGGGAGGCAGATTTGAGAAATATCTTTTATCCTCCTCACTCAACTGATTTGTGATCATTAAACTCTTTCCCTATTGCAATACTGCTGTCTCAGTACATTGGCTTTTTTTGTCCAGTGGGCATAAGGAGCATAAGGACCCCATTAGGCTATGACAGGCCCACCCCAGGATAGTCCTTCCTCTCCTATAGCTCCCTGCCATGAAACCTGTGTTCAACCCCACAGAGTGTAAGCCTCACCCTCAAACACCACACTCTTCTACTCCTCCCTTCCCTTGCATATCCTACTGTCCTTACAAGGAACAGTGTACATGCCACACTCATAGTCTGCATGCCCAACATCTTCCCATGGGAAAATTCCCATTCATTCAGCAAGAACCATTCAAAAGTTTACTCCTCCCTGAAGTCCACCTGACCTCATACAGGATCTTCTATTTTTCCTCAACCATACCTTCCTTTGTCACAGTACCTGACACATTTATTGTGCCTATAGAACTGGTCATATGTTTTTAAATAATGTGTTTGCTTATCTGGCTCTCTCACCAGCCTGTGAGCTTCTTGAGGAGGGAGGATTTCATCTGTGTCTCCAGGGCCTGGCACAGGAGGCTCTCAATCAGTGTTTATTGAATAAATGATGAATTAAGTATACACAAGTTATGGTAATGTTAGAGCAACTACTAACATTTATTTAATACCTCCATAGTCTTTTAAATGTTCTACATTTGTGTCTCTATGGGTTTTTTAGTCTGAGCTCAGTTCTTGTCTTTACAACTCACTGGGGGCAGACAGTTTCTGCTTTTGCCATCTGTATGGACTGTGAAATTGGCCTTCATTAACTGAGCAAAAATGAAAAGAGAGAAGGATAGAAAGAGAGAGGACACGTGTACATTCCCTCCGAGTCTCAATCCCAAAGCCCCAGTGAAGGTCTCAATTGACTAAATTCTGACACAAGAAAGATCACCACCAGTGATCACATTATTCTAACAAGACTGGCTTCATAATACCCATGTCATTGAGAGGAAGAGGCAATTCCATTATATAAGAGTGGGGGGCTGAGCAGACAAAACAACAGATATCTACCACAGTCCACTAATAACAAGGGTTGAAAAACAATCTCTATTACTGGGGTTAGCAAAACCTTGCTTATGCAGTCATCTTTCTCAATAATTTAGAGATTTTAATAAGGACGCTTTAGAGAGCAAAATGTTACCAAAACTCAGGGAAATGCCTTTCTAATAGAGAAATGACAGACTCTGATGAATGAGATATTTGGGAGCATAAAAGCCTTCTCCAGATTTTTCAAATTACCTATATAGAGGGCTGTGAAGGTGCTTTGCTCATAAAGCCAAGGAGCTCTGCTCATTGACGTTGACACTTGTGTTACCAGTAGCAGCTACTGGGTAGTCAAGTTCTAAGAGTAAAAATCTGTCAGCACCAACAGATGCAAAGCGAATGAAATCTGAAAGCACTAGAAACATTGGGCTCAAGTCATCACCCCGTGGCTACTGGGCTCTGTGTTCAAAATGGATTGCTTGCTATCTCCGAGCCTCTCTTTCTTCAACTGGGGAAAGAGGGAAAAAAACCCCAAACTATTTTCAGAGAGTTGCCAGGAAAATGGAAAAAAGTATGGAAAGTCTGAAGTTATACAAATGTTATTTACTTGTGTTCTTTGAGGAGAAAATGGAATACAACTGACATGCTTATTTAGAAGGGAATGATAGATAAGTATACAGTAGTCCACCTTTATTCACGAGAGATATATTCCAAGACCCTCAGTGGATACCTGAAACCACAGATAGTACTGAACCTTATATATACTATGCTTTTCCCTATATGTCATACCTATGATAAAGTTAGGCAGAATAAGAGATTAGCAACATTAACTAATACTTTTTTTTTTTTTTTGAGTTGGAGTCTCACTCCATTGCCCAGGCTGAAGTGCAGTGGCATGCTCACTGCCACCCCAGTGTTGACCCGCTTGGCTCTGGCGAGCCTTCTGCCTCAACCTTCCAAGTAGCTGAACTACAGGTGCACAATACCACACCCAGCTAATTTTTGATTTATTGTAGAGACAAGGTCTTGCCAAGTTGCCCAGGCTGGTCTTGAACCCGCGGGCTGTGGCAATTCACTCGCCTCAGACTCCTAAAGTGCTGGGATTACAGGTTGAGGAACCAAACCTGGCCAACTAATACTAAAAGAACAATTGTAACAATATACTATGATAAAAATTATGTGAATGTAGTCTCCCTCTCAAAATATCTCACTGTGGTGTACTCACCTATTTTTGGGTCATGGTTGACTGTAGGTGACTGAAACCACAGAAAGCAAAATTGTAGTTCTGGGGAGCATTAACTTTACTACTTATTACTACTTATATTTTGGCATTAAATTGTAACTACTTATATTTTGGCATTAATTTGCACTAATTAAAAAGAAAATGATCAACAAAAACAATATGGAGAAATACCTATGATACAGGTTAAATGTATTAATAGTATTAACACTAAGTATTATTGCTAATAATACTTAGTATTCATATCATTACTAGTATTAATGATGATGAATACAAATAATTTATAATAAAATTATATTTCTTCTTTAATTTCATAAACAATATATATGTATATAAAAAGGAACTGGAAGAAGATTAAAATGAAAACAATTTGGTTTTTTTGAGGAAGTATGTCATGTGAATTTTTTCCTTCTAGTTTAATTTCTAAATGTTGTCTGTGATTGAAATCATAGTTTTAACACTTCTTTAAAATGAAATAAAGGACACAGCAATAAAAAACCATCAAGAGAATGAGGAGACAACCCACAGGATTGGAAAAGATATTTGCAAGCTATGCATCTGACAAAGGTCTAACATCCAGGATCTATGAGGAACTCAAACTAATTGACAGGAAAAAACATCCCCATTAAAAAAATGGGCAAAGGACTTGAACAGAAACTTCTCAAAGGAAAACATTCAAGCAGCCAACAAACATTTGAAAAAATGCTCAGCCTCACTAATCATCAGAGAAATGCACATCAAAACTACAATGAGATACCACCTAACACTGGTAAGGATGGCTATTATTAATAAGTCAAAAAACAACAGGTGTTAATGTGGCTGCAGAGAAGAGAAAAGGCAGTTACACTTTGGTGGGAATGTAAGCTAGTTCAACTTCTGTGCAAGGCAGTGCAAGCATTTTCTCAAAAACCAAAAATTGAGCTACCATACGATTCAGCAATCCCACATCTGAGAATATGCTCAGAGGAACACAAATCACTCTACCAAAGTGACATCTGCACATGTATGTTCATTGCAGCATTATTTGCAATAGCAAAAACATGGAACTTACCCTGTTGCCCAACAAAAGTGGACTGGATAAAGAAAATGTGGTACTTATACATTTACACTACTATGCAGCCATAAAGAAGAACAAAATCATGTTCTTTGCAGCAACATGGATACATACAGGTAGAGACCATCATTCTCAGTGAACTATCACAGAAAAAAAAAAACTGAATACCACATGTTCTCACTCATAAGAAGGCCCTGATCACTGATCACATGAGTGCAAAGGTGGGAACAAAAGATGTTGGACACTGCTAAAGGAGGGAGGGAGGAAGGAGGGATAAGGAACACACAACCACACACTGAGTATCAGGTCCACTATCGGGGGAGAGAAGGCCCGGAAGCCCAGACCTCACCTGCACGCAATTTACTTATGTAGTAAAACCTCACATGTACTTCAAAATAAAATAAAGCAATAAAAAACAAAATGAAAGAAAGAAATTAATTTGGTACTTCATCACTCATAGGAGTCTTTCTTCTAGACAGTCTGTGCCAGCATTGGGATCCTTGGCCTTTGCGTGGATCCTAAGGAATTCTGCTGGTCTTCATGGGGCCCTGGGCCCAGTGAACACACCTGAAGGTGAAATTGCCCAAGTGTTGAGTTGGAAGAGGTACTTCATCTCTGTTTAATAGGTGGAGCATGTGGGAGGGACATCAACTTGACATAATTCCATTTTTCCTCTTCCTACTTTCTATTTGTCCTTCTGGGGTCGGTAAAGCTTCCTCTGGGGGACCACCTCCTCCCCTTCTCAGTTGACATGTTCCAGGGAAGTTGAGTGGAGACAGGTGAAGGTTTACGTCAATCAGCATATATCTCAAGAACTGTGAAGGGTGTGAGATTTCACTCTCCTTGCAGGATTATAAATTGGCCTGCTACCATTTTAGGGATGCTGACAGAGAACATGCGACTCCTTGACAGAGAACACAAAATTTATTACTCACAGCAAAAGCAGTGGCCAGAGTGTCAGTACATTTGCACTAGTTCTCCAAGCTAGTTGACACAGAGGGCCAGATGTTACCTGCTCATACTGTGGGCTGTGTTGCAGGAGAGAAACTCAGAACCAAGGTCCCAGCACGTTTGAACAGGCAGAGAACATTTTAGCCAGCAACAAATAAACTGGTTGCCCCTTCCCCCACGCAAGCTGTAGTTAAATTGATGCCTTGAACTATTCAATTGCCTGTGTGATGAATGACAGAGTTGCTGGGTATCTAGAGAAGGATGGTCCTGCAGCCTGGTACACCCAGCAGGTACTTGAAAGGAGCTCAGGGCCATGCATATCCCAGCAACATCACATTTGCTTGGCTATATACAGGATATGCATGTGTGACCCAGCCAGAATTACTGAGACAAAATGAAACCTTCTGCCTCAGGTGAAAGGCATCTTACACTCCCTAAATGAGAATCTAGAAGAGCCATCTTATAACCAACAGAGCAAAGCCTATGTGAGAATGCAGTCAACCCAAAGAAAGCGGAGAATTGCAGAGAGATGGAAAATGGATTCTGATGTTATCATTTGAACCACCGTATGAATCCAGGCTTAAAACCAAGTCATCCACCTTGAGAATTTTCATTTATGGGAGGTAATTTGGGTACAGTTTTCTGTCACTTGCCACCATTACACCCTTTTTTTTTTTTTAAAGAGACAGGATCTTGCTCTGTCATCCAGGATGGAATGCAGTGGCATGATCTTAGCTCATTGCAGCCTCCACCTCCTAGGCTCAAGCAATATTCTTGTCTCAGCCTCCTAAAGTATTAGGATTAAAGTTATGGGCCACCACACCCATAACTTTATGTATG
The DNA here is from genome assembly GCA_963574415.1 of Tarsius wallacei. Taxonomy (NCBI): domain Eukaryota; kingdom Metazoa; phylum Chordata; class Mammalia; order Primates; family Tarsiidae; genus Tarsius; species Tarsius wallacei. Next base: position 31,898 of record CAUYQG010078912.1, on the reverse strand, counting down.
TATTTATATCTAACCTATATCCCTAGATAAATAGAGATAGATTATAAGAAATTGGTTCATATAATTATGGAGGCTGACAATGTGGAGTTGGCAAGCTGGAGACCCAGGAGAACCAATGGTGTGACTCTAATCAGGAGATTACTGATGGTGAGGTTCCAGTCTGGAAGCTAGCTGACTCAAGACCCAAAAAGAGCTATTTCAGTCTGAGAGTCCAAAGGCAGGAAAATACCAGTGTCACAGCTCAAGACAGGCAGAAAGGAGGACATTCCCTCCTACTCAAGGGAGGGTCAGCCTTTTTTATTTATTCAGGCCTTCAGCAGATTAGAGGAGGACCACCCATGTTATGGAGGTCAATCTGCTTTACTCAGTCTATCCATGCAAATGTTACTCTCATCCAGAAACATTCTTACAGACACAACAGAATAATGTTGACCAAATGTCTGGGCACCCTGTGACCCTCAAGTTCACATATAAAAATAACCATCACAAAACCTTTGCTATAAAATTACATTCATCAGATGTTATGAATGAGCTTAAGTCTTTTTCTTGGTGAATTTTTAAAGTTCCTAATTGATTCAACTCCACAATATTTATTCTTTCAGGCTCTTGCAAAAGTGGAGCTCTTTGGTGAATCATCTGTTGATTCATTTCATCCAAGGTTTAATCAGGGATTTTAATAACCTAAAACTGTATTTTTATGGTTGTGTTGTTCCTTAGATAAATCTAATATGCTGGGTCAACCATTTGCCCCTATTATAAGTGCTATTCCCTCCGCACACACCTCTCTTCTTCTTGAAATAAAAATGGGAGAAGGGAGAGGGCGAGGGAGAGAGAGGGAGAGAAAGAATATTTCAAGATAAAAATCTGTTTGGATTTTCTCATGCTATTTTAAGTTCATAACCCTATCTATTTGATATTCATTTTACTTGCCTGGCTTTCATCACAATGATTACCCATTTAATTACATTTTAGCTGAAATCCAGGGGAAATAGCCAACTAGCATCTCAGTGAGATTATCAGAGGAAAAACTGAGTCTAGCTTCCAGGGCTTTCCAAATCCTTATACTAATATTTCTCTGTGTTAACTTTATAAGCAGTCTTTAATAAAGAGGCAACAATGTAGATAATTAACCTTCTAGTAGTATCAGGTACATTTAAAAATGGCTTGATTCAATTTCAGCTCCACACAAAGTCTTCATATGTAGTTCATCCAAAAAATTATCCTTCTTTAAGAACTTCCTTCCCATGGAGATCCACTGCCCATCTGCCAGGGTACCGACCAATCAGTCAAAAAGGGAAGCACGTGAGTGATTCCTATAGCATGGAAATCTCTTGTTTCTCCCAAAGATGCTGAGGAACTTGCCCCAGCCCTCCTGCCCTCTTGAAGAACTGGGTGAAATATCCCCTCTCCCTCGCTCCTCCCCACAGGGGAGAGTTAAGGCACCTGGACAGACTAAAACATATGGACCAAACAAGCTGTTTTTAAGGAAAATGCATGTTCCACACCTGCTGGATAGTCTAGTTCACATCATTAGATTCCCCAGATAATGGCTCCCTTTTCTCACTTGACTTTTTTCTTGGAAGTCATATGCTCTCATCAGTCTTTTTAATTAGTTCTTGATGAAGGCAGCATTTGATTTCTATTTAACAGGAACAGGCATTCAAATTAGATTTGGTGCTGTTCACTTGTGTCAGTTGATCATCAAGTTCTCATTTCCAATGATTGCCCAATAACTCTTTAATGATACACTAAGGATAAAACAATTATGAGCCGTGATTATATCAGCTGACTGCCTTGCTTTTCATTATCCTGCAGTTAAATTTTTGCAGCATGCCTTTTGAGCCCAGACTATAGCCTGGCATGAACACTTCCACTTTAGGTATAGTGTTTTTCCATAGCAAAAACAAATTCCTTTAAAACACATGTATAGCTATATGTTGTTGACATTTTTAATAAAAGCAACACTATGCTTAAAGCATAAAATCAAAATAGTAGAAAGTTATGGTTAACAATAACTAATGGTTCTCGGGGGCTTACTATTCATTAGGTAGTAGGAATGATATTACCAATATTTAGCAAACAGTGTGGCATGGACACTGACCAATTGGAATTGTCACACTAGCCTTAGCCCAAATAGGCTAAGGTTCTCTGCTGTGCCAGGTGCTAACCCCTGAGTTGCTGGGTCCTGAGGAAATGTGAGGAAGCTATGGGAAGGGTTTGCATAGATGGTCTAAATGTCTGTGTATGGGATATGCTCAGGGCAGCTATTTACCAACTGGTATGGCAGTATTCTATATCTGAACAATCAATATAGTCATACTGGGTACACCCTCTACATATTAGTGCTGCTAAACCCTGAGCAAGAGCCCTTATCTCCATAACAACACAGCAGATCCCGCTGTAGGGGCCAAGGGAAAACTTTTCCTTCACCCTCTGAAGGTTTGCTGAAAATCATTGACAAGAGGCAGCTAATGGAGAAAAGCCATACACATTTTTAACATGTACAAGGAAATTTTCAGAATGGAGACCCAAAGACATGGAGGGAATTGTCTATTTTTATACTTAGGTTCAAGAAAACATGGAGAACTGTGTAGAAGTCTGATTGAACAAGGGCATGATCGACAGTGGGGAAACCCAACAATGCCTATCCGTCTAGATTTTTCTTGGCCTTTCTAAACATGCATTTCTTCCTTCTGGGTGGGGGAGGACCCTCTCTGGAATGGGGTCTTATGATCTACAGTCAGACAAATTAAGTCAGCTTTCACAGAAAGGCAAAGGGAAAGTTAGAGTAATATTTTTAGGTTTTATGGTTAACTTTAGGGAAAAAGGGTTCTGGTTCCTATGACCCACCCGAGGAAGAGGGATTCTGTTTTTATGGCTAGCCTCAAGGAAGAAAGAGACGGAGAGACAGGAAGGCAGAAGATCAGAGAAGAACTTTTGCCTCTGAGACCTTCATTTGGTGATATTATTTTCTGAGTCCCAACACTGCATTGACGTCCATTTTATAAATAATAAAATGGCAATTAGAGAGTTTAAAAAGCTTGCTCAAAAATCATACATCTAGCACATAGAAATAATTAATTCTTTTTATAATTTTTTTATTGTAAGGGATTTTTTGCCCTTACAAGGCTTTTTTGCCACTTTGAAGGAAATGAGTACATAGCAGAAATTACAATTTTCAGTATGTTAGTTCAACAAGAAAATGTATTTATTCATTTTTTAAAATTAATGTATGACTATTTTTTTTAGAAGTTTTAGGTTTACAGAAAAATTGAGTGAAGAGTACAGAGAATTCTCATATACCCCTTCATCCCTCCACCCTCAGCTTCTCCTATTATTAACATCTTGTATTGGTGTAGTGCATTTGTTATAACTGATAAGTCAATATTCTTATATTAACTAAAGTCCATAGTTTACAATAGGGTTCATTTCTTTTTTCTTTTTTTGAGTCAGGGTCTTACTCTGTCACCCAGGCTGGAATGCAATGGTACCATCACGCCTCACAGCAGCCTAGACCCCCCCCCCCCCGGGTTCAGGTGATCCTCTCACCTCAGTCTCTCAAGTAGCTGGGACTACAGGCATGCAACATCACACCCGGTCAAGTTTTTTGATTTTTTTTGTAGAGATAAGGTCTCATTATGTTGCCTAGGCTGGGCTCAAACAATCCTCCAGCCTCAGCTTCCCAAAGTGTTGGAATTATAGGCATGAGCCATGAGGCCCAGCCAAGGTTCACTTTTGGTATACATTCTATGGATTGTGACAAATGGATGACTTGTATCCACCACTGTAATATTATGCAGAACAGTTTCCCTGTCCTAAAAATCCTCTATGCTCCACCTATTTCTCCCTCCCTCCTTCAAACCCCCGGCAACCACTGATCTTTTTACTAATTTCATAGTTTTGCCTTTTCCACAAGGTCATATAGTTGGAATCACACAGTCTGTAGCCTTTTCAAATTGGCTTATTTCACTTAGCAATGTGTATTTAAGGTTCCTTCATGTCTTTCTGTGGCTTGATAACTCATTTCTTTTTATAGCTGAATAATATTTCATTATCTGAATGTACTACAATTTGTTTATCCATTCGCCTATTGAAGGATATCTTGGTTGCTTGTGGATTTTAGCACTTATGAATAAAGCTGCTATGAACATTTGTGTGTAGGCTTTTGTGTGCACATACTTTGACTCATTTGGGCAAACGCCAAGGAGTGCAATTGCTGGATCATATGGTGTATGTTTAGTTTTGAGAAGCTGTCCAACTATCTTCAAAGTGACTGTACCAGGAATTAACTAAATTTTTTACGCAAGATTTTATTACCTACAACACACTTTTACCTATATTAACTTTACCTGGATCACAGAAAGTCATTTCCCCTCAAAAATAAAGCCACATCATCTCTCAGGCATGCTATGGACTTCCCTGTGTAATTATTACTGTCAAATAAAGGCTGACACTCATTCAGAACTGAACTTATTTGTTTATATGTTTGTCTTATTTAACTTTCATTACAACCTGGAAAGATAGGTATTATCATTCTCATCTTATTGATAAGGAAACAGACTCAGAAAAGTCAAAGATATTGTTCAAGAAGACAAAGAAATTCAAACCCAGGTTTGCCTGTTGCCATATCTTGGGTTTGTTACACTCTACCACATCACATCCCCCCCCATTAAGAATTGTCAGGAAAATTGAGAAAAACTTTGAAGGAAAAAAAAAAGAAAAAGAGTAAGGATTACTGAGTATCCTCTTTTGTGCACCCTTCTGAGTTATCACCCCCTCTCATTTTCTTGAGCTATTTTACAATTTTTGCAACTGGTAGGAAACAAACACTAATGCAAATGATTCTTTTTCACAGAATTGCAAATTATTTGTGTCCGGCAGAGGGCAACTGATTAATGCCCTCTTGATAGACTGCTCTTGGTTTCTCTTTGTGAAAACATTTCAGCATTCCTTATCTGCCTATGTATGTGAATGTTAATTTGAATTTTCTATTGAACTGGCTGTAATATCTTACAGGGTTCACATGTTAATTAATAAGTTAAATACATTCTTTGACACGTGTTTATTTGTATGAGCCATGATTTTACCTGAAAAAAATATCTTTTAACAGAATGTGCTTTGTGTGTGGGTGTGTCAATATTCAGAAACAAATAGTGCTACTTTGCTATCATGATTTATGTTTCATAACTTAGGTGTCCATGACATCAGGATATCAAGCAATAGGAATATTCTGATCATTCTGTACTTTCCTGAAATCGACTTGACTGACTAGCTACTTTTTGAGTTTGATGGTTGGAACAGTCCTCCCTTTTCCAATGCTACCTTTGCAACACTTCTTGAGAGTTTAAAGATCTTGTTCAAGATCATATAACCAGTGCATGGAAATATTTTTTTTTTATTGCAAGGTTTTTTGTTTGTTTTACTATTTTAAGGGACATGAGTTCATAGTACAAATTATAATTTTCAGTATGAGAGTTCAATATGACAATTAAATTTTTCCTCTGCAAATTTTTTGTACTTTTTCTGAAAAATTAAGATCTCAGGCCAGGGTTACACCTGTAATCCCTGTACTTTGGCAGGCCGACCTGACAGTTGCTTGAACCCAGGAGTCTGAGGCCAGCCTGAGCAACAAAATGAGACCTCATCTCCACAAAAAAATTAAAAAATTAGTCTCAGTTACTTGGGAGGATGAGCAGAAGGATTGCCTGAGCCCAGGAGGTCGAGGCCGTGGTGAGCCGTGATTGTACCATTGCACTCCAGCCTGGGCTACAGAGTGAGACCCTGACTTACAAAAAAAAAAAAAAAAATCTGCTTATCAAAGCTGTAGAAACAAGTATTGTTAGAAGAAGCATATACAATAACAACCCATCTAAGAAGAATTTTAGAACTGAATTGCCTGCAGTACTTCACACATCTGATTGTATGAGAGATTATCGTTTGTTTTGTGGATTTTTCAGGATATTAGTTTTTTTCTACTGCCAGCTTCAGGCCTTTCCTAATTTCTTCCTACTTTGACTAGGCAGGGTTCACATTAGAAAAATAGCTTTCTCTGGGTGAAAAGTACTATCAAAATGCTTTTGGTAGAGCAGCAAGTTGAAATTATTGATAAAACTGTAATTTTGAAAGTCATAAAATTTCAGAGAAAGAAAAAAAAAGATTTTTTAGATACAAACTATCCACTCTTTCACTTGACAAGTGAGGAAACTGAATTCCAGAGACATTGAATGACTTGGCCGCAACAATGGGTGGCCTTGCTAAATCAGGGCTGCACCTTCCTCATTCCCAACCCAATTATCTTCTCATTACATATAGTCTTTCAATGACCTTGTCCTTCAAGAACTCTAATTAGCACAGCAATTAAGAAGTCAGTATGGCAAGCATTATTTTACTGAACTTTTCTGATCTTAAGAAATCATGCAGCTTATGAAAGTTTATTATTTTACTCATTTGAAGGAAAAACCAAGGACGAGGTCAAAGGGAGCAAATTTGCAAGTAAATTACAATTTGCAAAAATGTGTATTAGTTGACACCAGATTTTCACTATTTTCACTCACTGGAGCAGGTCACAGGACTGCTGCACATTCCACCTCTCTCCATGCATAAAAGCCCTTGGGGTTTTGTCCTAGCTCACTGAAGTTACACAGGGGTGGGCTAATGAGTGCTGAACACATATTTGTTTGCCTACTTAATTCAATAGTTAATGACTTAGAAAACAGTCATTTGCATTCAAATTATGTTTTAAGTCAAAGGAAGTTGAAGGGAGAAGCAAACAAGAGCCTGGCTTCATTTTTAGCAAACCTTGAGCCTAGACCATCTCTGGCACTTTCAAGACTAGTAAAGTGAAACAGGTGTTGCCTAGTGCAACCATCTGGGTGCAAACAGTCCCACTTACATAAAAAGGCACACATATAATTTGAAATGGTCAGTGGAGAACAGTATGATTCATCTGTTGCAAGGACCTGAAAGATGTGTGATTTTCACATATTAGATCATAAGGCACGTTTAGGTCTCCCCACTGTCACCCCTCCCCCCACTTACAGACTTCAGTGCCATCTACAACAAGGTAATCCACACTTACCAGTTTTCCATTTAATGAAGTGTGAAGACAGGTATTACCTGCTTCTGCTACAGAAGCAAGCATCACAGGTTTCTTCCCCCTCTGCCATAATTCACTGAGCAATCTGAAGCCCCTTGGAGATGGATGGTATTGGGTGAAAATCGGGTTATTGTATCCATTGAAATTAATAGTAAGGCCCGTGCTTCTTGATTTTTAACTTGAAGGAGTAATGGGTTGTTTAATTAGGTGATATCTATGCCTACGTGTGAAATGACTCGAGCGGCTCTGAGTTCTAGCTAAACAGAAGGTGACGGATGATTTAAATGTTACCCAAACATATTGATGCCATTATCACAAACTCAGCCCAGATTGGGAGGAACCTCCATCATTTGTGTAATACTTGCAAACTCATGCAAGAGATGTCTGGTGTCACGGAGGAGTGAGCCACACACTGGGCAGCCATGCTGTTCACGAGAACAGGTCTGTGCCCCAACCTGTAGGTGGATAGCCACATCCTGTTGCTGACATATGGTGCCTGCCACTAGCCAGATGGCAGAAACACTGGAAAGGGCCTGAGCACACATGAATAATCTAACCTGGGCTGTAGGAGGCGATTAGGAGAGGCTGGGCGGGGATCCAAGAGGGAGTGTGGTCATGGAGGCCTAAGCAGGAATGTTCAGGATGGAGCCTGGGGTCAGCATGGATGAATTTTCATCATCAGCAATCCCTCAACTAACCTCTGCAACTACTTACATGGCAGAAGACAATCCTAATATCACATATTTCTTTCTGTACCCAAAGGAAATATCAGGAGTTTAGGAGAAGAAAAACCAGTTAAATGTAAGAAGTAGACTATTTTCTGAGATGGTCTTGTAGAACTAATTGCTTCTGTTGAGATTTTTTTCAATTGAAAAGGTTTGTTCAGAGTTTAAAATTATTTTTGTTCATTTAAAATCCATCTCATGAACAACAGGCCTAGAGTAGTATTTGCTGAGCAGGGGTTACATTAGTGACATTTGACATCATTTAAAATATTGATTTGGAGGTGAATTTTGATCTGTTAAATTGAGATGTACTAAAGATGACATCTGTGAGCAAGAGTACTTCAGTCAAGGGTTTCTCAAAGCATGGTCCAGTCTTGCAAGAAGATATTTATTGGTTAAATATATATGAGAAAACTGCATGTGAATCATCTTTCATTCTTGCATATTCAATGTACATTAGCATATTAAAGACTTGGAGAGATCTCCTGGTAAAATAACTTCCAAATTTTTTAATTAGCTTTTTGCCCTCTGAACTTATTTGGCAATTAATCCCTTTATGCACAATGCCTACTAGCACTCTAAAGAATTAAGGTTCAGCCAGGCCTGGTGGCTCATGCCTGTAATCCCAGCACTTTGGGAGGTCAAGATGGGAGGATTGCTTGAGCCCAGTTGTTCAAGACCAGCTTAGGCAACAAAGTAACATCCCCTCTCTACAAAAAATAGAAAAATTAGCCAGGTGTGGTGGTGTGTGCCTGTAGTCCCAGCTACTTGGGAGACTGAGGCAGGAGGATCACTTGAGCCCAGGGGTTCAGGGCTGCAGTGAGTGGTGATTGTGCTACTACACTCCCGCCTGAGTGACAGTGTAAAGCCCCATCTCAAAAAAAAAAAAAAAAAAAGAACTAAGGTTCAGAAGAACAAACACTGGATAATGCTGCTTCCATTTTTCTATGAAGTTAAGCAATTTACAGTCATATACTTCATAGCCATCTTTGGGTCAGTGATGGACTGTACATATGATGATGGTCCTGTAAGATGGTAATACTGTATTTGGTTGTGTTTTTCTGTGTTTAGATACACAAATATATACTTACCATTGTGTTACAATTGCCTACAGTATTTAGCACAGTAATATGCTGTGCAGATGTGTAGCCTATGAATAATATTGGCTATGACATACAGCCTTTGTGTGTATTAGGTTGTATCATTTAGGTTTGGGTAAGTATACTCTGTGATGTTTGTACAACAAAATTTTCTGATGATGCATTCCTCAGAATACATCCCCATCATTAAGTGAGACACGATTATTTATAAACAAATAACTGCTTCCTTTAAATAATTCATGTATTCATCATATTACAAACCAGTGACACAGTATGCACATATGACAGACCAAAAACATAATATAATGAACAGGTGAAACATTTAGGCAAGCCTATCCCAGCAAAGGTATTTTCAAATATTATCTATTATCTAACATTTACATTCATATTTTTAAAAAGTCAGTTAATATATTTCTTCATAATTAGTGTACTGTTAGCTGGTGCCCTTCATTCCTTATTTTCCAGTTACTTCATCTGGCAGCCTCTTAAACTCCTAACAGGAACTAGATAGAGGTCAGATACTTCTCACTGACATTTTTTCCTTACAACTTATTTGAGAAGAGCTCCACCTCCTTAAACCAAAGTATTGTTTTCATTATAATCAGCTTCTTATCCACAATAGTCTATACTATGTTTTCCTTATTGGGTCTTTCAAAATCCTATTATCATTCACAAGTTCTAGGTCAGAATGTTGTCTCTCTGCCATATAACTGGTTATATTACCTCATTTATCATTTCTTAAAAACAATAAATATTACACAAAATTGTCATTTCTTCATAAGACCATGTATATGTATTTGTGAAAATAGAACAAGGACTAAAGCTTATTTGTTCATCACAGACAGTTCCTGTATTGTCATTCAGAGAATGGTTCCAGAAGGCAGCTTCTTTGAGAATCTTATCTTGGCCCAGATTCTGCAGTTTCTTTATTCTGCAGGAGCTGCTGTGGAAAGGAAGACTTTAAGGAAGTCTCCCTGCTCTAGGAAATAGAGCTGCACTTCAGCTGGGAAGAAAACAGGGAGAAAAAGGCAGGACAGAAAATAGCATGGGCGGCCGGGCTCGGTGGCTCAGCCCATAATCCCGCACCTTTGGGAGGCTGAGGTGAGTGGATTGCCTGAGCCCGCGGCTCATCTCTACAATAAATCAAAAAATTAGCCGGGCTTGGTAGCGCGCGCCTGTAGTTCAGCTACTTGGAAGGCTGAGCGGAAGGATCGCCGGAGCCCAGCAGGTCGAGGCTGCGGTGACCGGGAGTGGCCACTGCACTCCAGTCTGGGCGACAGAGTGAGACTCCAACTCAAAAAAAAAAAAAAGAAAATGGCATGGGCTATTAGCGACTGCTTCTTTGCTCCATGAAAATTCAGGATGAATGAGTCCCTATGAGGGGGTTGAGGTTTTTGTTGGGGAATTTGGGGCAGAGAGTGTAAAAAAGCTGGGTCTGAACAATAGTCAGTTGTGAAATACTTAAAAATGTAAAGGCAGGCAATATCCTCTTTTCAGACTTATGATAAATTCTAGAATGAGAATGCCCACAAAATAGAAAGAGTGTGGCGATGAACACCCAAACAAACCAACACTCTCACAAAGATATGTAGGCATGATATTAAATTATAGTTTGTGTGAGCATAGCTTGAGAAAACGCTTGAAGGCAAGTGACTGGAGTTACATATGACTAACTCCCTTTTAAGAAAACCAAGAGTCTACGAAAGTACAGTTAGTTCCCAGGCTTTTTGATTTCACAGATAAATAACATTAAAATAATTGGTAACTGACTCTAGTAATTTAATTTATTTTTTAAAAAAGGATACAAAAATGCTATAATTTATTATTATCATAGTTTTAGTTTTTTTTTCCAGCAGAAAAAATAGGAAAGGCACAATTTCACAATAACATACAATTCTTTTCTTTTTCTTTTTTTTTTTTTTTGAGTTGGAGTCTCACTCTATCGCCCAGGCTGGAGTGCAGTGGCACGCTTATGGCTATCCCAGCGTCAACCTGTTGGGCTCAGGGAATCCTTCTCTCTCAGCCTTCCAAGTACCCAGAACTACAGGTACGTGCTACCACGCCTGGCTAATTTTTTATTTATTGTAGAGACGAGGTCTCACCAAGTTGCCAGGGCTGGTCTTGAACCCACGGGCTCAGGTAATCCACTCGCCTTGACCTCCCAAAGTGCTGGGATGACAGACCAAGTCACCGAGCCCGGCCTACATACAATTCTTGAAATTGAATATGTTCAGATTTATGAAAAACACAAGACACATACTTAATTTTTCTCATTTTGTCAGGGTCACTTTGTCACTAGCCAACTGGTTCTCAGATTCGTGTTTTGGAACACTAGAAGGATCCCTGAAACATGTCCAAGGCAGTATTATTTATTATCTTCAGAGAAATTCATGTTGGTGCTATTAGTTGCAATTAACATACAGATATCTCAGTCATACAATATTATCTATGGAATCTTTTAGGCAGCAGTGGATTAAAAAGAGGGGGCCAAATCTCTACCCTTGATGTACAGAAAAAGGGTACTGTTTTCAGAAGCAGACAGAGTATTAAACAGGAGACGTCCATCCTATTGAAGAACTAGTGAAGAAGCAAGATAGCAAGAGAAAATGGCTTGTCAAGTTTCTGAATATTTAGAAATAATCAAGATCAGTTTCAAGGGTCAGGTACTCTCCCTCATTATAAGGAAAAATTCTCATTCAGGAAAATCAGTGGTAACCTGCTAAATGTAGCCTATTATGTAATGCTTAATTCATTACTAATATTTATGGTGCACTCCTTATACACAAAGTTCTCTCTAGAGTCTAGGCTATGGGGAGAGTGTTGCAAAGATGAGTAATAGGTCCCAATCTCACAAAACAAGTTGTGGAAGGGTAAACAAACGACAATGACTAGGTTAATCTAAAATAGGAACTGATCATTTGTCGAAAAGCAGATTCTTGAACTCATAACCAGTCCATTACTTCCTCTAAAAAGGTATTGGTGATCTTAAAAACTTATGTTCTATAAGATGCACCAGAATTCTTGGTCTGCACTAGATTTGCCGTCAGCCAGAGAATGTCCTCCATCATATTCCCCATACTGAAACACCTGGTTTCAGCTGAAGATTTTTTTAATTGCAGTTTTTTCTCTGTTTCTCTGTTTCTCACTTTACTTTTGGAGAAAGACTGAAGAGGAAAAGAGAAGGTAGGTTAATTTTTATGTGATGCAAGTATACTTTCATTTATTACTACTATTATTATGAATTTTGAAGCCTGTTATAAAAGCCTGGGAAACTGAAAGATGGAGAGACGCGGTTTTGGGGAAGGATGCCAGCAGGTGGCGCTTGTCTCCTCTGAGCAGATTAGAATGTTTTGCTTTGGGCCAAGAATCTCATGGGAATTAAGGGCGACTATGGGTGCAGTCAATGCAAGGGACATAGATCATGCCGTAGTTAAGTGCGAAGTCCATGAAGTCACAAGCTCCAGAATGTTGCCTACGCCATCACACTTCTGACTGGCTTCCTATTTTCCTATTTGACCTCCAGCCTAATTTCCCCAAACCAAGTCGCTCAGACTTAACAACAGAAAATAAAATAAAATAAAATGAAGGCCCTAGCGATTTGACCCTGAAACTTCAACTTCAGGGAAAAGTGGGGCCTTATCAATCTTCCAGCTGGTCAGTTCCTAGGGTGTCAAATATTCTGTTTCCCCTGGCGTTTCAGCATTGACCTGGGCACCTGCTGCTGGGTGGCTGGTGGCAGAAGGCGAATTTGCTTGCATGCAAGCGAACGTGTTAGTTCCCAGGTCCCATAGGGGCAAGAAGAAGCGGCACACGGACACTTGGATGGTACTTTGAGCTCAGGCTTAAGCTGTGATGAGTTAGTGGTTTGCTGGAGTCACCGACTTTCTAATCTCTCCTGTCACCACCCAGTTCGAGGGCTCAGTCGGCCATAGCTACCTCATCTTCTTCACATGACAGTGTATTCTGTCCACCCAAAAAACTACCCTCATTTTGAAAGCATTTTCTTCCTCTGTCAGTAGCTTTCTGCAGTAGCTCAGCAAACGTTCTGCCCCACTCGCGCTGGAGTCTGGCCGGTGGTATACGGTGAAGGAGGGTAACTCCAGATCCTGAGGGCCACTTGCTCGAATCCAGCTCCACCTCTGACTGCAGGGATGACCTTAGATGCGTTTCTTAACCTTCTCTGTAAACTGGGAAAAACAATTTTCCAGTCTTGGGGTTTATGAAGTAAATGACAAAACTTCTGGAGAGTACTTAGGCCAGCGACTGGTTCATTGTAAGCATCCAAATGTCACAGGGCATCTCTTGGGCTAAGCCCATAGTGAAAAACTGCCTTTTGGGGAACTCTGGGTCAGATAGAATAACTCGCAGAATTGAGACCATTTTCTCTTTCTGGTGACCTTACTGTATTTCATCCTATCCATTGCCCCCGCCGTTTTCTCAGACTCCCCCCCCCATCTCTTGTTCTCTAAAACCTCTTGGCGGCAGAAGGAAAACCAGAGGGGTTCAGCACCTATCTGAAAGTCACCTCCAAGCAAGCGTCCAGCTTCCCCCATCCCTGTACCTCCGTTGTGGGGCGGATGGCAGCGAAGCAGCGAGGGCCAACCCGGCTCGGCGCGGAGCAAGGCTGGGGCGGGACAGACAGCTTGGGGGAAGGAGGAGGAGGGAGGGGCGGCGGAGGAGGGGAGAGCCGCCGGGAGGAGGAGCAGGGGCGGGAGGAGACACATGCGCGCTGCCGCCGCCGCCGCAGTCCTCAGCTTCCCGGGGACAGGAAACCTTCAAGAGCGAGCTGCCACTGCCGCCTCCCCGTCCGCCCCTTTCTAAGCGCCTGCCCACGCCCTCCTCCGCTCCTTCCAGCGTTTTTCCGTGGAGAGCACTGCAGGGATTCAGCCCGAGCTGCCGTCTTCCCCTCGCGGGGAACGCTGTGACCCCCCCCGCAGGAGCGGCGGGGCGGGGTGGGGGTGGGGGGGCTGGGAGAAGATGGCGACGCCGGGAGGCGAACCCCAACCTTTCGTCCCTGCCCTTTCGGTAGCTACTCTGCACCCACATCATCATCCCCACCACCACCACCACCAGCACCACGGAGGAACCGGCGGCGGCGCCGGCGGCGGCAGCGGGGGCTTCAACCTGCCCTTGAACCGGGGTCTAGAGCGCGCGCTAGAGGAGGCGGCCAACTCCGGGGGGTTGAACCTCAGCGCCAGGAAATTGAAGGAATTTCCCCGGACCGCGGCCCCCGGGCACGACCTCTCGGACACGGTGCAAGCTGGTGAGAGAGGGCCGAGGGGCAGGCAGTGGGTGGCTGTCTGGCTGGCTTTCGCGCCTTCCCCAGCGCGGTGGCCAGTCAGAGAGCTGGTCTGTCTAGGGCGTCCATCGGCCCGTGCCCACCCGAGGAAGGGACACGCGTGGGCGCGGGAGAAACGGGCCCTGCAGCGGGCACGGCCCCTGCCTCGCCCGGCGGTGCGGTGCCGGGAGCGCAGGGGTGCGTCCGGCTGCTGCGCCGGCTAGCGTGGGTGTCCGGCTCTCCAGCCTCGCGCGGCCGCGCCGGGAAACTGGCCTCGGGGCCTGGACGTGCGCGCAGTGGAAGTGGGAGGTTTCGGGCGGCCGCGTCGGATTCCTGGGCCCCGCGCAGGGCTGCGAACCCGGGCGCGGAAAGCCGCGTCTGCGCCTCCTCGGGTCGTCTTTGCATCGCGGCGTCGCCCGTCCCTCCCGGTGGGGAAACCCAGACAAAGGTGGCTCGGCCGAGGGCATCGGCGCAGTGCCGCGAGCCCCCCTCGGCGACACCACCGTGCGGTGGGGCAGCTCGGTGCCGTGGCTTCCTCCTCCTGCGCCTGTGCCAAGAAAGAGCCGCGGCGACTGTCGTGAACCCCACTCGGCTGCCGATTCGGAAGCGATCGGCTCGCTCCTTCCTCGCCTTTCGCTCACCGCCCACACAGTTTGGTTCCTACTTGGAAGCCACCCGGTTTTCAGTACCTGGTCGTTGCTGGGACCCAGAAATGGACGGCATGGCCTGTTTTTTAAAAAGTAATTAACGTGAGCCGGTTTTCCTGTGAGCTCGGCAAGTTGTAACTCGCGCCATTAAGCAGCATAACTTTTTCAAGTTATGTCATGTATTACATATTTCTGGAACGTCTGCCTTCTCGTTGGTAGTTGGAGTTGCCGGAGCGGGTTCTATAAACAGGAAGGAGGGTGGTGGAATGGGATTCGGGCCTTGAGATCTGTACGGAAACGGACTTGGTTTCCGACCATCTGGTTCAGTTCCCCAGGGGACGGTTTGTATCTTAGCAAGCGCCCAACATTTCCCAGGGCAGTGGGTGCCCTATTTTGGAGTCACTGCCCAGGCCTCTCTGTTGTCATCACCTCGTGGGCCAAGTGTCAGCCCTCTGGGTCCTGGATTGCTTGACTGCCAGCATGCTTCCAGGGTTTTTTTGGGTTTTTTTTCTGTAGAGGAAGAAGGGGGTGGGCAAGGAAGCAGGCAGTGGACTTTTGGAGGCGAAGTTTCCAGTGTTTCTCTCTCCCTTTAATTCAGTAAACATTTATCTAGAGCCCTAATGAATAATTCGGTAGAATTTTGAGTTCATCGCAGGCAAAAAGTGCTTACCAGGGTCATTCAACTTTGTAATTTGGATTTAGGGATAGTCAGGAATGGGCAAGAAAGAGGGAGTTTCCAAAGTTGGGCTGTCAACAGCTGGGGAATTTCTTTTGATAGGACCTTAGTTACATCTTCTCAAGTGGAAGTTATTCCAAGAATTGCCTGAATCATTAACTTTTAAAAACTTATTAAATTCTCCTTACTGTCTGCCATAGAGTGTATCATGAGCTGTGGTGGGATGGTTGGATATGACTGCAGAAAACAGCTGACATGACCAATAACACTACGTGTATAATTCAGTAGGGAGGCTTCAAAGTTGTTCTACTTCAGTGATACTGACGATTATTTTAAAAGATAGATGAACTTGATGTGTCTGCTGTGTTGGCATTTCTTTCAGAAGACCAGTGTTTTAAAAAGCGGAGACCACATCTTTCAACTAAGACTTTGCTATGTGAAGTTGATGCTTAAAAGTGTTCCTTTTCTCCTCTTTGCTGGTTTATGGGAAGCTTAGTTTGTGAGTTTTGCCGGTTTTTAGTTGTGACTCACTTGCACATGTTTAACGCTCAGTTAGAATTCAGACTTAATGTTAATTCCTCATCCAGAAACATAATGTTTTGAAGGGGAGGGGGAGTGGAGGGATGCCACCTAAGTTTGTAGAAGCTTTAAGACAACCCATAAGGAGAGAAAAGCAAGTAGTTATTTGCTTCTGCAAAATATTTTTGGCTCAGGCAAAAAATGGGGTGTAAGCCACATGTATTCTTTGTTATAAAAAATATTTACTAACAGTTTCTTATTTGGAAGAACCAAAACCGAAAATAAGAAAGAGTTAAAATTACTTCCAGTGTGCATAGTGTTGACATTTCCTACATACAAAGAGCTCTAGCAGAGTTGAAATTATGAATAGTAACATATTGGTAAAGATAATGACTTCTCCTGGACTCATATTTAGTTTAAGAATATCTCTTAAAATCAAAATGGATATGAAGATCTTTAAAGATCTTAGCTGTGAAGTGCACTTTGTGATACCTTTTCTAAGACTGAGAGTGATACGGCAAGCTTTATTCACTGTTATGTTGTATAATACAGGCAGTTGGGTTTATGCCTTTTAAAAAGTCACTCTTCTGGCAGCCACTTAAGCAGAACTGCACTCCTGGGCAACGCAGTGTGTCTGTACAGAATTGAAGAGTAAGATGTCAACCCAGAAACATAGAGTAGATGTCTAAGCTGTCCCTCAAGTGCATATACTTTTATTTATAGGAAAAAACTCAGGCTCTCACTTTGAGCCTATTAACTTGCTTACATTTGATTCAAAATGATTTTTTTTTCTTGATCAGATTTTAGTCTTTTAGCAGATGATACCAGGAAAGACTGATCCACACAGACATAGTGGCACGGTTGTCACTGACCAAAACAAAAAAAAGCACAGTTAGCACTGAGTGCACTTTGCTATGTGCCAAGTGCTTAGCTGCGTGATCTCACTCAGTGCTTACTAGGACCCAGTCATACTCTGGTTTATGGTTGAGGAGATTGGGATGGAGACAAAGCAGATAATGTGCCAAGATTTACCCCTGCTGAGATGGTGAACCCTTTCGCATTCATGTTCTTGACCATACTCTGGTTAGGCAGAGGGTAGGGATGGAGAGAGGCAGAATCTGGGAGGCTTTCTGGAGATGCACTAAGGGGCATTCATTCCACAAGAATATCTGCTGAGATGCTCTGAGTGCCAGCCACTGGTCTAGGCACTGGGGACACAGCAGTGACCAGAAGAGGATCCCTGTTTCCCTTCTTGTGACATTCTCATTCTATTTGGAGGGGAATGGGGACATAAATTAAGAAATTGATTTTGCGGGATTAATAGGATGAGCTATAGGATAGATATCTCTGTTTTGTGAATACATGAGTGGTTCTATATTGACTTGAGGTGGCTTGTTAGAAGAGCAAACACTGAGTAGTAATAAATATAAATGGAAGGATAAAATTGGGCCCAATAAAAAGAAGTACACAAATAGGCACATCAGTCGAGCAAACTTTTTTTTAGTGCTGATTTATTAAGTAGTGTCCTTTTGGATGGAGAAGTTCAAAAGCCTGTTTGTAGGACTTATATGGATTAAAGAGAGGAATAAGAAAAGAAAGTGTCTGTCTCAGGCTGATTGCAGGAGGTCCTAGAAAATGAAAAGGAAGCCCTTAGACTTGATGTGCAGACCACTGGTTGAAAGTTCCGTCAAGGGAAGGGGTGGAGTGTTTCATTGCCAATAGCTTTTTGAGGTGACTATAGGCAAGAAAGACCCTATAGGAAATAACAAGTTTGTCCAGGCAGGAATATAGAAGTGCAGCATAAAAAATACTCATTTGTACATGAGGGCAGAGTTTTGTAGGAGATGCAAGTTGTAAGACAAGACAGGAATGTGGAGACGCTAAGCAGCAGTTCTAAGAAGCCACTGAGTCACAAGGCCAAAGTATTGCCAAATAGTATTGATGGATATTGTGTGCAGAATTCACAGGAAAAAGTCATTTTGGTGAAGCCGGTTAGGAAGGACTTTGATAGCAGAGGATTTGAATTGGGTTTAGTGGGAATGATAGGATTTGGGTGGGAGTGCCCATGAACAGTCTGTGGTTGGAAGGATGGTTCCAGGATGTAGAGTGAGAACCTGACAGTCCAAGATTCTGTGAATAAAGGAAGAGAGGGCATTGAAGTCTGTTTTTCTGGTCAGATCCTCTCATGCTACTCCCACCTTTTATGGGATAGTAGAGCACAGGGCTTTTATGACTCTTTGATTGAGGTTTCTGGAAATGGTCAAGGCTTGGGATTTGTCAGCTTGTGGAACTAATGCCCTCCTCTGTGTGAGGTAGCTCTCTTAAATACCCGTACAATTCAGAGAATCTTCTCTAAGATTTGTGGACAAGTTTATCTCCTGAAGGCTGACTTTCTCCACTCCACTCTCATCCTATAGCAAAAGAGTCCTGGGATGTTAGCACTCTTTAATCATTGGAATTCACACAGGACTTTATCAAGAGATCTAGTTATTCTCAGCAATATATTCCATTTCATAATTTTGGTCATGCAGATGTTTCATTATAAACATAATGAAATTTTTGAAATCACATGTTTTCTTTAAAACATTTTTTATAGTTATATCTAATTGAATTATTTTTCTGCTGTTGAATTAAATTTGTTATTAATATACTTATCACTTCTGTGACTGTCACTCAGATGAATATATTTATTTATTACATGTATTCTAAGTACAGAATTCTGTTCATAGACTATAAGTTATATGGCCATGTGCAGTGGCTCATGCTGGTAATCCCAGCACTTTGGGAGACCTAGGCAGGCAGATCATTTGAGCCCAGGAGTTGGGGACCAGTCTGGGCAACATAGTAAGACCTCATGTCCCAGTTACTCGAGAGGCTGAGGAGGGAGGATCACCTGAGTCCAGGAGGTCGATGCTGCAGTGAGCCCTGACCATGCCACTGCACTCCTGTCTGGGCGACAAGAGTGAGACCCTGACTCAAAAACAAAACAAAACAAAACCCCCAAAACTATAAATCATATCCTTTCCTTTATTATTATTTTTTCTGTTGGTCAATTTCCTCCTTTTAAGGTGTAGATAAATTCTAATATAAAGGAAAAGCCTTTAGAACAACTAAGACAATGTATACAGTGACTCTGAATCATGTCCAGATGTGCTTTTCCACGTGTCTGTAGCATGACAGAAACAGCCTCCACAAACTTACTTACTAATCTCATTGCTTGCCTTGTAGGCTCCTATACTGAAAAGGCAAGAGCATGCTAATCATGCTTCTAGAATAATAGCATACATTTGTAGGTCAGAAAACCTCTGGGAATTTTTGGCCTGTGCCAGTTTATAAAGGAACAGCCTAAGGTTTGACCTTCATCATTGGAATGACTGCTATATAGTTTGTCAGTCACTGTAACATTTGATTTTTGGTGGGCGTATGCTCTTAGGCCAAAAATTAGCACACCCTTTCATGAAATGCATTTTATTTAAATTACCAAGAATGTTTTTTGTGTGACTGTGGTGAACTGAAATTTTCCATGCCATGGTTTAGTAATTCTTCGGTATAAACATTTAGAGGGTAGATACCTTGTGAAATCCATGTTGATGTTGGTCAATTCATAAGTCAAGTTTCTTTTGTTCTTGCTGTCCTGGTGTGCACATAGACTTTTTCTGTCTTATCACTCAACTTCATCATTGCTTGTTTAAACATAAGTTGTTTTCCTCTTTTGTTTTTCTTCCTTCTACTTCTCTGTTTTTCTTCCTTTTTTAATCTATAAAAGAGTTTTAATATTTAAGCCGGGCAGCATATTTACAGTGCTCTTAACATCTTCCTGTAATTATCTTCCCCCAGGTGTTGCATTACATGTGCTTTTCCAGTGACTTGATAATTCAAATGGTAGAAATGCCATGACCCTATTTAGGATAGTATGCGTTCATCAGACCACATAACTTTTGCTTTTGTCTAAGCCTCCCAGCAATCTGTTTATGAGGCTTCTTTTCAGATTTTGTTTAACTTTTTGGAAAATTCAACTTCTGTCTTTGAGAGCTATCGGGGGAAATGGTCTTGGGCTTAGATATGGCAATTCCATCAGCCGGTGACCTCTTTCAGTGATTGTGTCAGTTGTAGGAATTAAAATATTTGGTGTTGCTTGCAGTGAATATTTCAAGTAATAAGATTATAATCTATCATAAAAATTTTAAGGATGTAAGACATAAAACCCAACTGTATTTACATAGATAATATCTTTTTAAAATTTAAATAATGTAGTTTATTTAACTCAATATGTTATTATTAAATCTATCATAAAAATTTTAAGGATGTAAGACATAAAACCCAACTGTATTTACATAGATAATATCTTTTTAAAATTTAAATAATGTAGTTTATTTAACTCAATATGTTATTATTATATTTTATTTTAAAGATGTAGGGTACAATTCAGGGTTAGGTACATAAGTGGTCATTGTACAGGTGAGATTTGGGCCTCCCATTGGTCCTCACTTCTCCTGTTTGGGATCAGGTACCTTTATTAGTGTTGTGTCCCTCCAAGCAGTGATCATGTAGTATTATGGTAAATGTTCAGATACATAGACAATATCTTTTTTTTGCATAACTCCTAGGAAGCCTAGCTTCTATTATTGCTACCATTCTTTTGTTGCATTAAAGTTTTTTGCATCAGAATTTTGCTATTGTATTTCAGATAGTAAGACTAGAGAAAAAAAAAGAAAAAGAAAAAAAAAGAAAGGCCAGTAGTCCACGGAAGATTTAGTTTAGGAAAATGAGGCCTACTAAATATAGACTCAAGCTTGAAGTATGCCTGTATTATTCTGTCTTAATTTAAGAGTTCAGTGATACTGCTTCCATATTCTATAGTAAGAAATAGTACATTTGGAAACTATCTGTTCTCATAAAGTAATTCAAAAATAAAGTGAGATTGTTTACATGAACAGAAAGTTGACGAACTGAGAATTTGGCTTCTCTTGCTTTCTCCAGCAATGCAATAGAAGGGAAATGCCTTTAGAGTCAGATTTCTGTGTATGTTCATAGTTTCTTCCCAACCGTATCCTCCTTTACTGGCCATAAAGGAGGATATAGTTGGGAAAAAATGTAAGAGAAGAACACTATGTTTGATTTGCATAACAAATCTTTCATTGTTTTACTTGATAAGAAATTATTGCTCCTGTGTTAATATGTTGATGCCGAAGCATCTCAATTTACCAAACCTGAAACTCTTAGAGAATATTTTAAAATCGGGCTGGATTGGTGGCTCACACATGTAATCCCAGCACTTTGGGATGCTGAGACAGGAGGATTGCTTGAGGCCAGGACTTCGAGACCAACCTGGGCAACATAGCGAGACCCCCCCCCATCCCTACAAATAAATTTAAAAAAATTAGCCATGCATGGTGGTGCGTGCCTATAATCTCAGCTACTTTGGAGGCTAAGGTGGGAGGATAAGTGATCCTGAAGTGAGACCAGGAGGTTGAGGCTGCAGTGAGCTCTAATTGCACCACTGCACTCTAGCCTGGGTGACAAGCAAGACCCTGTCTCTAAAAAAATTTTTTAAAAGATTGTTTTAAGTCATCAGGGTCATGTTATTTGATTTTGGGATCTTCCTAGATGTTTATTTTTCTTTCTTCTGCTGTTTGATTTTTTCCCTCAGTAACACGGGTGTGAGAGGAAACAGGCCAGGAACTCTCTAGCTCAATGAGTCTTGAATTTCCTCTCCACTGTTCTCGCCAAATGGGCAGAAAGAGGCCCCCATCGTAGTTTTTCTCATCTTCCTGCCTCTCACGTGGCCTTGCTTTTGACAGCCAACTCCTGTGGTGTGATACATACAGCTTTGCCACGTGATGTGTTTCTCTATTATTCTCTCATATTTTTCATGTTTGGGCCATACAGAGCAAGGAGTAGCCTCAGTATGTCTGACCTAGTTCAATCAGCTTAGCTCTGATTTAACTCACTTTATCTCTGCAGGCAACAGTGACACTTCAAAGATAGCATCATCCACAGACTGCCTGATTTGCCCTTCCCCTAGATTGCCTGAATTTTGCTTTTCCATTCATTTACCTCACACCCCCTTCCCCCTGCCCTGTAGGAGTCTCCTTACCCCACTCTTGCCTTCACTCCACTCTCATCCAGTCCCCACGCCTGCTCAAAATAAACAGCCTTCCTATCAGCATCTCCCTGAAAATCTCAGCACTGAGTCAGGCATAACCTTCAGGCATCTTTGCATTATTTCCTTGTGGCATTTTTTGTCTTATCGCTTCTTCTTTGGTACTTTCTCAGTGTTTAGGCTCTTCCCTCCACTGGCCTGTGATATTGGGTGAGACAGGACTTTTTCTGATTTTTGTATGTGCCCTCATTGCCTAGCACAGAAAGTGCTAGATAAACATCCATGGACTGTTCCCTCTCCTCTTTTTCACTCTTACTCTCTGCACTTATCATCTTGGATCTACCCCGAAGGTGTCCCCTACCTTTGCATGCTTTGCTGATCTGCTGTCATTTTCCTGGTGCTGACCTTATTTTTCTCACATGACGTCAACATCTTTTGACTTCTTAGCATTGTCCTCTGTGTTAGTCTGCTAGGGCTGCTATAACAAAATTCCACAGACTGGGTGGCTTAAACAACAGAAATTTATTTTCTCATATTTCTGGAGGCTGGAAGACCAAGATCAAGGTGTTGGCAGGTTTGGTTTCTCCTGAGGCCTCTCTCTTGGATTGCAGGTAGTGGTTTTCTTCCTGGGTCTTTACATGGCCATTTCTCTGTGCACACACATGTCTCTTTCTGAGTCCCAGTGTCCTCTTCTTATAAGGGCATCAGTCAGATTGGATTAGGGCCCACCCTATTGACTTCATGCAACCTAATTACTTCTTTGAAGGCCCTATCTCATTCTTGGAGTTAATGTTTCCACATGAATTTTGGAGGGTCACAGTGCAGCCTGTAACACCCACCCACTCACCCCTTTTGTAGCTGGTAGCTGTACTGCTTCTCCCCTAGCCTGCATAAACTGACCTTGGACCTGTATGAGACTGACCTCACAGATGCCTTTGCACAGGACCAGGGACCGGTCCTGTTTGCTCACTGTCTGGTTCTTAGTATCTAACCTGGCACTCACCAACTGCCACATGGTTAGAGTCTCAAAAAATGTTACTAAACACTCGAATGTGCTGTAAAAGAAGAAAATATCGGCCAGGTGCAGTGGCTCAGGCCTGTAATCCCAGCACTTTGGGAGGCTGAGGTGAGAGAATTGCCTGAGCTCAGGGGTTTTAGACCAGCCTGGGCAACTTGGTGAGATATTATCTCTACAATAAATCAAAAAATAAGCCAGGCGTGGTAGTGCGTGCCTGTAGTTCCAGCTACTTGGAAGGCTGAGGCAGAAGGATCGCCTGAGCTCAGCAGGTTGAGGCTGCAGTAGCCGTGAGCATGCCACTGCACTCCAGCCTGGGCAAGAGAGTGAGACTTCAATTAAAAAAAAAAAAAAAAAGGCTAGGCGTGGTGGCTCACGACTATAATCCCAGCACTTTGGGAGGCCGAGGTGAGGAACTTCCTGAGCCCACGCGTTCGACCAGCCTGGGCAACGTGGTGAGATCTCGTCTCTACAATAAATCAAAAAATTAGCCAGGCTTGGTGGCGCATGCCTGTAGTTTCAGCTACTTGGAAGGCTGAGGTGGAAGGATCACCTGAGCCCAGCAGGTCGAGGCTGGGGTGGCCGTGAGCATGCCACTGCACTCCAGCCTGGGTGACAGAGTGAGACTCCAATCAAAAAAAAAAAAAAAAAAAGAGAGAGAGCCTCATTTACACTTAAAAATGGACGACTTTGACTTGTCTGGGCCCCTTCTCCATTTTTCATTGATTTAGAATCTTTTTGGTGGTTGTTGGTTCCCTGGAGTCATGCTTTTTCTTAGCCAAGATAGGGCCACTTCTCATCAACATTTGCATGTGTTTGTAGCAATGTTACACCCAGAATCAAATGAATAATAGTGGATTCTGAAGGAGATGGGCAGGTGTTTTGTCATAACAAATATTGCTTGAAATTAGCAAATAAAGAAAAATTAGCCAGGCTCAGTTGCTCACCCATTTGGGATGATGAGGTGGGAGGCTTGCTTGAGCCCAGGAGTTTGAGACCACCTTAGGCAACACTGTGAGACCTGGTCTCAAAAAATTATCCAGGCATGGTGGTGCACTCCTGTAGACCCACCTTTCTTGGGAGGCTGAGGCAGGAGGATCACCTGAGCCCAGGAGGTCAAGGCTGAGGTGAACCATGATCATACCACTGCACTTCTGCCTGGTTGACAGAGTGAGACCCTAACTCAAAAAAAAAAAAAAAAGAAAAAAGAAAAGAAAAACTAAACATTTTTTTCATCACCTGTCATGTGTAAAAAGTTATGGATGATTAAAAAGTAGAGACATAGCTCCACTTACTTTAAATTGGTGGGGGTTAAATAAATAATTTTTTTTTTTTTTTTTTTGAGTTGGAGTCTCACTCTGTCGCCCAGACTGGAGTGCAGTGGCCGCTCCCGGCCACCGCAGCCTCGACCAGCTGGGTTCCGGCAATCCTTCCGCCTCAGCCTTCCAAGTAGCTGGAACTACAGGCGCGCGCTACCACGCCTGGCTAATTTTTTTTTTATTTATTGTAGAGATGAGGTCTCGCCAAGTTGCCCAGGCAGGTCTCGAACCCGCGGGCTCAGGCAATCCACTCACCTCAGCCTCCCCAGGCGAGGGATTACAGGCTGAGCCACCGAGCCCGGCTAGAAATAATGTATTTGAAAGTACTTTATACATATGGTATTCTCATTAACATGTGTCATTTTCAGATAAAGCCTTTTCAGGCCAAAGAAACTTTCTTCCCTCTTTTTTCATCAGTGTAGCTTAGTGGTTAAAAATTGGGTGTCTTGAATCTCAGAGACCTGGGTTAAGATTTTAGTTTTGTTGTCTATAAACTCTGTCACTTTGGCCAGATAACTTAAACCCTGTGTATCAGTTTTCTCACCTGTGAAATGGGAATCGTAAAGGTATGTACTTAGGAGAGTTATTGTGAGGTCAGTGGACAGCTAACACTATTAAATGCTTTTTCTATGCCAGGTATCACTCCAAGCACTTTATATGTAAATATATGTAGTAAATATATGTAATACATGTATTACCTCATTTAGTGCTTGCTAAGTGTTCTGTTTTAACCAGAGTAGGAGTCCAGTAACTCTTAGCTTTGCCTATCTGTTGTGGCCTGAAGAGGGAATTTAGAAACCTAGAAACCACCTGTTTGTATCTCACCCTCCTTTAATAGCCAAGGACGCTGAGGCTCAGAGAGGTTAATCGTTTGGCTAGGGTCACACGGAAGGGTGGTGAGCGAGCCAAGGCAGAGTGTCACAGCCGCACATCAAAAGAACTGTTTCTGTGGAGCTAAGAGGGCTCCATTGGGATGGAAGAAAGACTTTTCCTCCCTTCATAGAGTCCTCAGGTCAGACCCACACAAACCCACCATAAGGCAGGCCTCCCAACGAATAAAAAAAGGCTTGCTGCGAAACCTTTAGCAACATATGGTCCCAAGCTGGGGAGAGGACATAAAGCTAACGGTAGTTACAGATGAAACGTGTTAGTTGAGGATTTTATTGCCTGTGGTTTGGGGGACATCCACAGGCCCCTGTCAGTTGGATTCCAAGTACTAAAAAGGCATGCTGGGCAGTCCCCAGTGCACAAACTGGAGACCCACAAAGGTATCTCATAGCAAGCCTTTTGCTTTAGAACTTGGAATACGTTTTCCTGTAAAAACAATGTAGTACTGGTGATTTGGTTCTCCCACCAACCCATGAAGGCCCGTTTTACCCTAGCAGACATGGGCCTTTGTGTTAATGGTGGTTTCTTAGTGTTTCTTTGGAAAAATGCAGTTTCAGTTCTGACATGAAATCCTGAATCTGAAGAACTCAGCATAAAGCTGTGAATGAGGCTCCTGCCTCTTGACAGTCCTCTTCCTTCTGGCCATTCTGACTAGGGGTCAGAGGTTCCCCATCCCTCTCCCAGGCCCCTTGGTCAGTGGGCTAAGAAGCTGGGTGTCCCACTCTACTGATGTGGGGAGCAGGGGTTGGCATAAGTCAGGGGTCTACCTGGGACCCAGGAAGGCTGCTGGACCAGTAGGAGCAGATCCCGGAGCTGCCCACCTGATGGAGATGGGCAGGGATTTAACCACTTCTCTACTTAATTCCTCCCTCCCTCCCTCCGTCCCTTCTTTCTGACAGGTTCTTTCTTATTGCCTAGGCTGGAGAGCAGACCTGATCATAGCTCACTGCAGCCTTGTACTCCTGGGCTCAAGCAGTCCTTTCACCTCAGCCTCCCAAGGAGTTGGGACTACAGGTGTGTGCCACCACGCCTGGCTAATTTTTAAAATTTTTTTTGTAGAGAGAAGATCTTGCTATGTTGCTCAGGCTGGTCTTGAGCTCCTGTCCTCAAGTGCTCCTTCTGTCTTGACCTCCCAAAGTGTTGGGATTACAGGGGTGAATTGTTGCACCCAGTCCCAATATTTCTTATATGTTATCTCCCCAAATTTATTACTTTTAGAATTGAAGGAAAGTTACTGAACCTCAAGTTTGTAATTTGTTAAAAGCAAAAATGCTCTTTACCCTTTGGATGGTTGTGATGTTTCACAAGGCAACGTATAATATAGTATGAGATGAGGGCTCTCGTCTGACACTGAGTGAGTAAACCTTGATTCCAATGGGACTATGTGGCATAGTTTTCTTCAGTCAGATAAATATTTGGAAGTTGTCAGCATATCATCAGCATAGTGGCTAAGAAATAGACTATGGCTGTGCCTTCATCCTGGCTCCACCAGGACGTGGCTAGCACTTCACTTCTCTGTGCCTCAGTTTCCTCTTCATAAAATGGAGGATACTGATCAGAATAGTATTGTGAGTAGGAATAAATCTAAATGTCAGTTGACCAAAAGGTCAATGTCTGGCAATGATTTTGCCATGATGATGATGATGATAATGATGATGATGGTGATTTTTGAGTCAGAATCTCACTCTGCCGCCCTGGCTGCCACCCACCTCAGCCTCCCAAAGTGCTGGGATTAGAGATGTGAGCTACCGTGCCCAGCCTGATTTTACCATTAATATTATTAGGCTCCATGGCTTTAGAAAACAGATTCAGTCTTATAAGACACAGAAAGACTCAAGTCCTAGGCATATTGTAACATTAATAAAATAACCTCAATATCCAGAGAGCTTGGGTGTATATACTATCAGTGTATGTAAGTGTTATTTACATTCTTTTGACAGTCTTGGGAGGATGGTAGAGTAGGTGGTGTTTATCATCCCAGATTGCTTGTAAAGAAACTGAGGCTGGACGGTGAAATGATTTTTCTTGGGTTATGCTGCTAGTCAGTGATTGAGTCAGGACCAAGTCTTCTGAGTTTCCATTCATTCATCAGTCTAGCAGTGTTCTTAGGTCTGATTTGATGTCTACCAGAACAAAGAAGCCCTGAGGGGATCGAGCCCTAGAGAGGAGAATGAGTTCAGGACTCTCACCGAGGAGCATGGGTAACTGTCTTCCTGTGCCTCGTTATGTATTCAGGTGAAGGCTGCTGGGGACTAACTCCTCTTGTGGCCTTGGGACTGGAGGGGTGGGAAGTGGGTGCATGGGACCTCAGAAGGGCGTGGGGTGCAGCCCTCCACTTCTGCAAGAGTCCTGTCATTGATTTAAAAGCTCTTCACATTAAAACAAAATTTGACTATTTTTTTATGCCCTTGGCAAAAAACAATTTGGAATCATTTTATATTCTTGACACTTGCTCTGAAGAGTATATAAAATTTTTCTTCTACAAGAAATGAGACAATGTCTACAAGAAGGCAGGCAGGGCTCTAGGAATAAATCTGTAGATTCAAATATACCACTTTTCTCATGTTTTCCTGGCATCCAACATTTATTCTGAACTTCAATCAGAAGTTATTGCATTGGGCCAGGTGCAGTGGTGCATGCCTATAATCCTAGCACTTTGGGAGGCTGAGGTGGGAGAACTGCTTGAGGCCAGGAGTTCAAGACCAGCCTGGGAAACATAGCTAGACCTCAAAAAAAATTTTTTTTTTTCATTAAGAACCTCATGATAGGTTTAGCAGCCCCCTGTGGAAACTGATATGGGAACGTAAGTGGGGATAAAATTTGCTAAGCCAGGATCACATCTGAGGCCAGGGTCCTTCAGAATGTTTCCTCCTTCAGTCCTCAGAAGACCCTTGAGAGGCAGGTGGTATGGTCGCTACTGTCAAGGGCACTGCAGATGATCTAGTACACTTGTAGAGTGAGTAAAGATGAGCCAAAATTGGAACCCAAGCTCTTGTAGAAGTGCAGGAGCCATCTCTGTTTTAGTGTCACTGAATATTTGGAGCTGGAGGAGGAGACCAGAGGAGATTTTGCATGTGAGAATCAAGCCCAAGACCTTTTGACAAATGGCCCTGGTGTGGCACAGAGATTTCAGAGTCTATTCCTGAGTAGGACCCAGACTCCCAGCTAAGCTGAAAGTGAGTGCAGAGGACCCAGGTATATGCATGGGGAGTTCCAGCTCTGATCCTCACTTGTTTGGAATGGCCAACTGCCAGCTCCATTTCTAAGACTGTGTTCTAAGGAACAATTGTTTGAACAATTCTTCAAGGCGTTCATTGTTTAAAATAAAGTAGATACACATTTGGGTTTTTAGTTTTGGTAAAAACTCTTCTTGTTAGATTTTGTAATACATAACCTAATTGAACTGTCCATTGACATTTTATTAAATTTTGTTCCCTCTGATGAGAAATGAACAAATAGCCATTGGGTGAGAGACTTTTTTCCAAAAGTTTACTTTTGAGAACATTATGTTTGGAATACAAGTGCTTACTTTCTAACAGCTGTTTTATTAAGTAATAAGAGTCACTGATTTGATTTCTAAATATAAGTTTTATTTTGTAATGAAGACCTTTCAATACATTAATTGCGTTTACAATCTTGTAGATGAAATAGAGCAGCACAAAAATTGTGACTGAAAATACCAGAATCTTTAGTATGTATGCAAATCAAATCTAATTTAAGGGAATCCGTGCAATTGAAGGCAAATAGCTATCTCTGTATTTCCTTTGGAGGTGCAGATGATAACCTCTGCATGCAATTTAAGGCAATTATGTGTTTTTCTCTTGACTTTAGAAGGCCTGGATAAATCCAAGTTAATTTAAGTTTCAGCAGTCATTCCAGTGATTATAGGTTTATAAGAGACTCTTAGCTGTGGTTTGTTCAGGTATTTACACTTAATGCTTTCTTGTATCTGTGCAGTACCTTAAAAGGTGCTATGCCCTAACTCTGTGAGTGCAAATGTGCCTAAATTTGATCTATTTTATAAAATTCACTTGGCAGCAGAGAAGACTTGCTTTTGCTCCCTTCCCCCTCATCCCGCACAGGCTGTTCTTGGAATCAGTATGTTATTGAAGACTAGGTATCTCAGTATGAAATTTGCACTGTGGGAGTTCCGAGGTAATGCGCACTGATAGAGCCCTTAATGTCTGCCTCTCAGGAGGGTGAGTGGCAAAGACTGTATAACCCAGCTAAGTGCTTTCATAATCAGGCAGTTTCAGTCTTTCTCAAGTGGTTTCACAGCTTCAGTGTGTGCTCTCTCTTGTCTCTGTATCTCAGACCCCTTCTCCCCTTGGGCAGTCTGTTTGTAATCTCTTACCACATGGTGGATTGGATTGGACAAACCTTATCACCTTTGGATGAAGGACTTCAACTCTCAGACACATCACTTTGCATAAGCCTATGCAATACTCCTGCATCTTTTTTTATTTTTATTTTTTGAGTTGGGGTCTCATTCTGTCAGCCTGACTGGAGTGCGGTGGCATGATCACAACTCACTGCAGCCTCGACCTCCTGGGCTCAGGCCATCCTCCTGCTTTAGCCTCCTGAGTAGCCGAGACTACAGGCATGCACAACCATGCCCAGCTACATTTTTTATTTAATTTTTTTGTGGAGAAGAGTTCTCATTAAGAAGAGAATGTTGCTATTGGCTGGTCTCAAACTCCTGGGGTTAAGTGATTCTCTCGCCTTGGTTTCACAAAGTGCTGGGATTGCAGATGTGAGTCACTGTGCCAGGCCTCTTTTACTTTTTGAGAGGATATTATAGGTCACTGGACATCACAAGAAGTACTTTTAGAAGATGCTTATAATTAGCATGATGTTAAATCCAGGTTTGTGGGGAACATTTTGGATTTATAACTCTCACTGTGGCCTATTTAATAATGGTGCCCCTTTAGCACATCCTGATTGGGTGGTAAGTTACGTGGTTACCCCACCACGCAGATGGGGTGTGGTAGATGGTACACACCATCTGTTAAGAATCAATTGAAATGAAGATAGGTGAAGTGACTTACCCCTGTCCAGTTAGTGTCAGGTTTCATCCAGAATTGGACCAGCTTAACCTGGTCGTCTTTGCCAGCTGCCCCTACTGTTGTCCTTTGAAGGAATTCAGTACTTGGCTGGGTTCTGTTTTTGACTTTCGTGCCAAGAAACCCTCTCAGTAGAAACTTTGGCATTTGTTGTTAACTTCAGCTGGCAAAATACAGCATTAATTTTAAAATCCTGAAATATGCATATTTAAAAAGGAGTCTATACACCATGTAGACATGATTTAAATAATGATAATAAGGGGACATAGTGACAAATAGCAGAAAGGAAGCTGCGGCTGCAGGTGGGGAGGTGATTGCCTGGGAAGGGGCACAGAGAGGATGGAAATGTTCTATGTCTTTTTTTTTTTTTTTTGAGTCAGATTTTCACTGTGTCTCCCAGGCTGGAGTACAATGGCACAATCACGGCTCACTGCAGTTTCAGCCTCCTAGGTTCAGGTGATCTTTCTGTCTCTGTCTCCTGAGTAGCTGGGAATACAACCCTGTGCCACCATGCCTGGCTAGATTTTTGATTTTTTTTTTGTAGAGACGAGGTCTCATTATGTTGCCCAGGCTGGTCTTGAACTCCTGGGCTCAAACAATCCTTCTGCCTCAGCCTCTCAAAGAGTCTGGCTGTTCTATGTCTTAATCGTCACAGTGAGAACATAGGTGCATGTATTTGTCAGAACTCAGTGAACTCTGCATTTTAAATGGGTGCATTTTATTGAATGTAAATATACCTTCATAAAGTATAAGGAGGGGACCCAAAAAGCCTAGAATTATAAAAAAATGTGTATTCATTCTTAAATGTTTAAATTTCAGTCACCTACAAACTGCTCTCTGTTTGAGGCAATATACCTATTGTGATGCTTTTTCCACTGTTCAAAATAGTTTTTGAACTGATCAATTTTAATGCCTTTTAGTGCTTCTGCCGTTTTTTGCTTCACCTCTTCCACATCAGCAGAATGTTTCCTTCTGAGGATTTTTTTCATCCAGGGAAACAAAAAAAAAGGTTGCTTGGGGTGAGATTAGGTGAATAGGGAGGGTGAAGTACGGAGGTCATGATGTTTTTGGTCCAAAACTGCTGAGCACTCAGTGTGGTGTGGGCAGGTGTGCTCATT
This sequence comes from Tarsius wallacei, assembly GCA_963574415.1. NCBI lineage: Eukaryota > Metazoa > Chordata > Mammalia > Primates > Tarsiidae > Tarsius > Tarsius wallacei. The sequence continues at coordinate 351 of CAUYQG010078912.1, read as the reverse complement.
AATTACGCTGTCATGAAATGGGCAAACATGTTGAAAGACTCGTCCCCCCAAAATTCACTGAAGCCAAATGCAGCCTTTCATAATAGTGCTAACTGGTACATTGATGCTGATGGGTTCCTAGAACACTTACCCAGCAGGGGAAGCCTCTATTTCAAGGCACCCACTCTCCAAAAGATAATTATGGGTTATTTTGGGTCCCCCTTAGTACACTAAAAATGTACCTGTGTATCTACTATGCAACTTAAGCAGGAGAGTATTTCCAGTACTGCTTCAGCTCTTCTGCCTACTGCTGATTCCTGATTGACAAGCTATGTTAAAACACAGAATTACTAGGGCTTTATGGCTGAATCA
>CAUYQG010078908.1:0-74444 GCA_963574415.1 Tarsius wallacei | reverse complement strand
GTGGGTGGGGGGCCGGGGGGGGCGGGGGGGGGGGGGCGGGGGCGGCCGGCCCCCCCCCCCCCCACAGAATATCAATAAGGTACCAAAGGGAGGCCCAAACTTTACCTGTATGGTGACCACTTGTATGCCTAATCCTGAATTGTACCCCACATCTTTAAAATAAAAGAAAAAAAGAAAAAAACTACTCTCAAGTACAGTCCGAGAATGAACACAGAGGAATAGGATTCAGTGGTCTTGAACTTCTCAACAGCAGCAGTGAAATCTAGAAGATATAAGGATATTGGCTTCAAAATTCTCACCAAAATGATTTTGAACTTAGCTGTGCCTAACTAAAGTGTGAATCATGTATGGAGATATAAGAGCCTTTCATAAAGGATTCAAAATATTTATCTCCTATTAAACCTTTTTCAGGGTTGGGTGTGGTGGCTCATGCCTGTAATCCCAGCAGTTTGGGAGGCTGAGGTGAGAGGATCTCTTGAGCCCAGGAGTTCGAGACCAGCCTAGGCAACTTAGCAAGACCTCAACTCTACAAAAACCAAAAAATTAGCCAGCCACATGTTGTCTTATGCCTGTAGTTCCAGCTACTTGGGAGACTGAAGCAGAGGGATCACCTGAGCCCAGAAGGTCAAGGTTGCAGTGAGCAGTGATCATGCCATTAAACTCCAGCCTGGACTTCAGAGCAAGATCTTGTCTCAAAAAAACCCCCCCACCACCAACAAAATCTTTTTTAGAAATCTACTGGAGAACACTCCATAAAATTAGGCAGCAACTTAAGAAGACATGAGATGGAATTACGGGGGTCTCTATCCTGGCATAGGTGCAGAAGGAATCCTGGGGGTTGGGGGGGGGTGGGTTGAGAAGTTCCACTGTGGTGGCTAGTAAAGGAAAGACCATGCACAGTTTGTCTTTGTGAAAATAAAGCAAGTGTTTTAGATGCAGAAAGCACATGCTTACTTTTTAAAAATTATAGAATTACTCAGGGAGGGGGTGCCACCAGTTCAAGTGACTGTGTATTTGGCCAACTCTTGCTGTCTCCATGGGGTCTTCAACCAACCACAGGAGTGGAAAGGAACCAGGAAGGTAGAAAATGTGAAACCCACGTTAGTTGAGGTAGAGTGGAAATGTGGGGCACCTAACCCTGGCGATGAAAAGATTGAGAAATGCCCAAGCAGCAGGAGTTACTAAAAGTGTGCATTTTTAATCAAATACGTCACATAGGAAATGTGATGCCAAAGAAAGAGAACAGCAGACTGGAAGGTTTCTCTGGTCTTGGCTTCTCTGACCCTCCTGGCCTTCCTTTCCTGGGGAGGTGGGGGCTTTGGTGTCCCAAGCTGGAGACCCCCAGGGATCAAACTGGCTTCCCCTCTCAGGGGCCACTGTCCCACCTGTGTCCAGTGCTTGAAAACAGCTGTTTCATGTATTTGGTCTGATCTTCTAGCTGTTTAAGGAGGGAGGGTGCCTAGAAATGGGAGTCAGGGTGGTGGGTTTTGTGTTGCTCTGGGGGCTGCTGGGAGGGTTTGAGAGACAGGGCATGGGCAGTTGACCTCCCATATACATGCGAGTTCTTTTGAAAAAAAGAAAAGCATTTTTAATTGAAAAATGTTATGTATACAAGAGGGTAGAGACTACTGTCAAGTACCCCCTTGCCACAACAAATGCCCTAGAGTCTTTTGACAGGTGCAGACCTCGTGTCCTCCATTCCTACATGCCACAGCTTTTATAGGTAGGTGAAGGATGTCACTTTCTAAGGGGTTCTGAGGCTCAGGTGGTTTTAAAGTCATTGATGTGAGTACACGTACAGTAAGGTGGTGCTGTTTATGTCCTTACTTAGGTGAGATTCCACTGTCCCAGCCTGCGGGTTCCTTTCCTCCCATCAAGTCTGTCTTTGTTGGCGGGTATCCTAAATCTCTAGAGTACCAAAAGTGTGGATTTTTAATCAAGTAGCCATTCATTTGGTCCCCATTTATTAGTGAGTCAGCATCTGTGTTGGCTCACTTTGTCCACCACAGTGGTCACCTCCGAGTTGCCCATTCTGAGGATGTTCTGGCCAGCGGCACTGCCCACCACCTCCTGCCTCCTGACTTGCATGTGGCCCTGGCTCCTCCCTTCAGTGACCTTGGGCTCCGGAAGGATGGGGTCAGGTTCTGTTCGGGCATCCAGCCCTGCCCCGCCTCTCCGTGTTCTGACTGTGACCACCAGGCACTATGTGGACACCTGTCCTAATCAGTCCCTGCTGTGGTTGCTCTGATCTGTAGGGAAACCAACTCACAACCTAGGGGCCAATTCAAGACTGAAGGGAACACAGACACCCCCACCTCAACCTTGATGTGGGTCCAGGGACACCCTGCTGTGGAGTCCAGGGTCAAGGACATCCCACCATGGGTATGGACATACTGTTCAGTTTGTGGTTGGATCCCCACACAGGGCAGAAGCAGAAATGTCATAGCAGCCCAGGTCACTGTGCAAATTCATCAGTGGTCTCCTGTCTCACTTTGTCCCTCACATGGGGACCCCATCTGCTCTGACTCTGTCCAGGGTGTGGCTGCCACCCCTAGTCCATCTCGTATCTGGGCTCCATGACAGGCAGTTGTTGAGACAACCCTGCTTTGCCCACACGGAGCCAACACGGAGCCTGGCTCTGCCCTGGGGCCAACAGTTCAGCTGTGTTGTGTCCTTTTGTGTTGGAGGGTCTGTGTGGCTCACGCATGCTGTGCCCAGCCTCTACCCTGAGGAGGCTGGCCATAGGCAGCACTGCTTCCATCAAGCTGCAGGGCCCCTCTGCACCAGTACTGGATCCTGAAAAGGTGGACAAAGGTGGAGGAGTAGGCACATGAATGGGATGTTCTGTGGTTTTGTGGAGAATAGCCAGGTCTGGGCAGAGGCAGGGAGACCCAAGGGGCAGAAGAGCAGTGCACTTCAGATCAGCCCCTGAAGCGATGGGTGATGGCACAAGTGGAGTGTGTTTGGGGGGGAGGGTCCTCACATCCTGGTCCACAACTAACTCAACCCAAGAGGAAATGTGTACAGAGGGCAGGGGCGCAACCCCAGCCATTCAACAGCAGATGTGGCTGAAAGCCACAGTGTGTAGATCTCACCTGCATCTCTACCACTCCCTCCTGTCCACACCAGAGTGGGGTTGAATCCTGGGTGTCTTTCAGTGACCCCAGCGCCACTGTGGGGTCCCTGCTCTGGAGACCCTGAGCTGGGCTCCGTGTGGCCTTGGATCAGCTATATTACTACCCCAGGGCTCAGGCTGATTGTTTCTAAGATCGAGGGTCTCACCCAGACCCTCACAGCCTGGTCATCCGTGGCCCCTCATTTGAAGACATTTAGCAAAGCCACATGAGGTAGCTTCTTGGCCAATTCTGAAGCCAGTGTGATGGTCACTTGGTGTGGGCTTTTGTCACATGTTTCTTCCTGTGTCTACAAAAGCAGGAAGGGACTGGGTCTGCCTGCCTACCCCGTTTGTCCCCCAACCAAGGTGCTAGGTGAAAGCCCATCTCAAATCTCACCCAGGCCTAACATGCTGTTTTGAAAAAGATTTTAATTTCGTTTTCCATTCAAAGTAGCATCACTCTCCAGTAAGACTATGAGAGCTAAAATTTTGCAAGTTCAGTTATCTCAGTGTTTCTTTTCCTTAAATGTTTCTTACTTAGCTCAGTGATTTTTTAACTTAATTCCAACAAATTAGCAATTATGAATTTAAAATTCTACATATCTTGAAACAGATTAACCTCCACTGTTTCTTTTCATTTTTTCATTGACAAGTTATGTCATAAAGCAGTATCTGTGGGGTGGATCCAGCTTTCTCTAAAGCACATTAATGAGAAATGAAACTTTTTATGAATATCCATGCTTTATTAAATCCAGAAGCCATAAGTCTTGAAGTTCACATGAGAGTTTATTCTTGTTGTTATGTGGGTGTTAGAATATCAGAATACTATACTGGAAAATTTGTTATCTGTCTAAAGATAGTTTTCCAACAAGTTAGAATTTAGAAATAAGGATAATAACCCATAGGAATCTGGAAATGAGTCATGTAAACTTTGTTTTTTTGAGTTTTTTTTTTGTTAAGAAGAAGCAATATCACTTCCTGGTAAGATATCGCTAATGAGGTCTATGAAGTTCATTAAATACTTCATTTTCTTTCTTTAACTCAAGGATTTCTCTGTTCTAAATTAAACACTGAATTCTTCTGTAATCCTCTTGTCTTTCTCTTGGAGTTCTAAGAACAATTAAAAGTCGTCTTCTGGATTTGGTGGCACCCACAAGGGAGACATCCTTGCATCCTTCATGAGCCTTCTTGAGACTAAGGGCAGACATGTTCAGGGCACTCTGACCTCTTGCTTGTGGAAGTTGTTTCATCTTATTTTGTGTGTTACCCAAGGCATTCGAGTAGATTTTTTACTTTTATTAAAGTTCCATATAATTTATTTCTGCAAAGCACACTTTCTGTCAGTGCTTTACTCCCAATATGAACGTATAATCTGAAATGGCTCAAAGTAGATGAGGTGTTGAGGGAATCTGTCTCTGTCCTTCCTGGAGGGATGTGGCTGGTAGTGACAAATAGTTAATTTAGATGTTTTGGTTGTACAGCCAGGAAAACCCTTCCTTATTTCTCTTTCTTCTTCTCCTTTCCCACCTGCATCTCCAGAGAAGGTCAGGCATGGGTTGAGAAGATGAGTTTGTAACCAGAACACAGAGCAGAGAAGAACCATCATGCAGCCACAAAGAGAGGGCAGGGTGAGACCAGGAGCCCACAGGCCATGAGCGCAGGAATGAGGATGGGTCAGACCAGGAAGGTGGCTCTGAGTGCCAGGTCCCCACTCCTCATTCTTAGCAAGTGTGTGGAGTATGGGAGGACACATGCAGGGGACTTGGACCTGCAGAGACAGCAGCTGGGACACCTACTTGAATGTGGCCCCACTGGCCTGATTTCTCCCAAGGGTGCAGGACGATGACTGCCCTGGTGGGAGCAGAATCTTTGGAACCAACAACTAGGCATGGGGTGGGTTGTACACACCAGGGCCCAGGTGCTTTCTGCTCTGGCAACCAGGGGAGTGGGGCTGTCACTTGAGGCCATTTTACTCTGAGGACACTTAAGAGACCACCTCACTCAGCTTGTGTATTGGCAAGGGAAGATGAGGTCAGACTCTGGAAACACCTAACAGATGCTGCTGATAGGATCCCTGATGGGGCAGGAAGGCAGGCGCTGAGAAAGAAACCAACTCCAACAACAGGGAGGGGCAGCAGGGGGTCCCCAGAGCGGGTGTTCAGGAGCCATCCTGCATGTACTTTGGTGGTGGGGAGGTCAGCACCATGAGTGCCATCATCATCACAGCACACACCTATGAACCCTACATGTCAGGCTGTTTCAGATGCAACCGTTTAACCTCCCAACAACCTGAGCTGCTGTCCTCAGTTTGTAGGCAGCATAGAAGTCAATTGTTGCCCAGAGCTCGTGTGGTGACAGCATGTTGTTGGAGTTGGCTTCTTTCTCAGTGCCTGCCTTCCTGCCCCATCAGGGATTCCATCAGCAGAGTCTGATCTCATCCCCCCTTGCCACAGCACCACCATTGTTAAAGCCTCTTCACTGCCATTGCACCTCTGACTTCGTCCATATCCCTTCTTCTGCCCCAGGGCCTTTGCACCTGCTCACCCCACCTGGCATGACACGGGTTGGGCTCCCCCAACAGCAGAACTCAGACAGAGATTCTTGGGTTGTGCTTTATTGAGGAGGTGCTGGGGGAGACCTATGAGAAACTGGGACACAGAACAGGGCAGAGCCAGCCTCAACCCCAACACAGGGCACTGGACTGTGCTTTTGAGAGGAATGGCACCATTACCTTGGGGGCTATGGGTGTTGGGTGATGCTGTCATGTGGAGCCTATAGATCTCCAGGGCTGACAACATCGTCACCTGAGGGCCATGGATCTTGGAGGGCTTGATGCCATCACCCTGGGACCCTTGTACAGGTAGGTCACAGGTAACATACCTGACTCCATAGAGGGCACCTCAGGCTACTCTGGTGGTGAGGCTGGCATGGTGGGTTATGCATCTTTGACACCTTGCCCAGCATGTTAATTTTTTGTCAACTTTGAACTTTACCAGACTCCCTGCTGCGAAAGGCAGGTGTGGGATGTTGGGAAGAGCCATGGTGAGGAGGGTCCCAGGTGGTGCTGACCATGTTGGACAGTGCTCTGTCCGAAAGCCACCCAAGTGGATACGTTCAGCTTGCTGTTTGCATCTTAACCACACCCAGCCCAGTCCTTCTTGCCTTAAACAGGGAACATGTACCCTATCATACCTCTGCCGGGAGGATAGAAGCAAAGGAATGAAATGCAGCTCACCCCGATTTGCAGGAATATATAAAAGTTGGAGTTTCATGAACCTGCTCCCACCCTCTACCACTGCCAAGACCAGAGGCTGTTCTCACAGCAAAAGCAGAAATGCTTCTTCAGATTGTTGCTTCAACTCATGAACTTGCTTCTTTTGGAAAACTATTTTGGATCATTTTGATGGACTTACATCATTTTATGAGGCCATTTATTTTATTATTCATGATGAACCCAGCCTGTGATAGAAAGCCCAGCCACGCATTCACCTGGAAAAAATGTTACTCCTGGGATGCACTTGGGGGAATGCTATGGAAAAACCTCACTCTGCTCACCAGAGCAATTTTCCCTGTTACAAAGTATATGGAGAGCGAGTCCTGATCAGGGCAAGATAGCTTTAGCAGCAGTTGGGTAGGTTTTTCATACATGAAAATTTTCCATTCATACCAGTCAAATTAGAAATAAGGAAGAAAGTATGGGAATGTATGTGTTTAACATCTGTGTACTTGTATTTAGATTCCAGCTGTGTCCTAGAGGAACGGGGAATCTCCCAAATGCTGGGCTGCCGTAGTTCAGAGCCCCAGTGAACAGGGGCTTGAGAGTCAGAAGAGACTCCCAGAGGGTGCTTTGGGTGCTAGTCCCTGGTCATCTGGAAGGAGCTACTTCTGTGTCCTATGCCACTTCTGTGTCACTTTCCAGGAAGAGCCTTTTCTTTAAAGGGTCCTCAGTGCATCTGTCCTTTATAAGCCATGGCCTTGGGCAAGCTTCCTGATCACTCTGAACCTCAGTTCTTTGTCTTCAATGTCGAAAAAATAACAGTATCTACTTGGGTTTGGGATGCATTTACAAGACAGCAGGGCAGAGTGCTTCCTGTGGTGCCTGGGAGCACCTTTCATTCTCAGGGTGATGGGACTGACCTTGAAAAGAATCCTACTCTGGAATCACAGCATTTATTTCCACATCAGCTGAGATTATTCTGTTCCATTTTTATATTTGGGCCTAGGGTTACAGTTCTGGGGGTAAGAATCAGATTGACAGACAAGCCAGCATTTTAAGACACCCCAGAAATGAGACAGCTGTAGACTTTACTAGCCCTCCACATACCCCAGCGGGAGAGGTAGGAGACAGTCAGGCTAGCTGCATGTCCTTGCCAGCCCCAAGTGTGCACGTGTGTACAAGGAGGCTGTCAGAGAGCAGGGAAGGAAGCAAAGCCGGGGCAGATGCAAAACAGCCTGAACTCTGAATTCCTCCCCAGTGCACACACACAGACTCATGTGAAAGGATGGACATGTTACCACTTGATGTGTCTGAGCAGGTGTGGGGCTCACTAGTTTTGCAAACAAAGGGGTGCCCCAAAGAAACAGGCTTCAAAATAAAAAATGATAAAAAAACTAAGCAGAGACACCAATAGCCACATGTCTCAGAGGAAGCAGATTCCACAGACTGAGTTCAGGCAAGTAAATAGATAAGAAAGAAGGAGCCTCAGTTACAGTCCTTGGGGGGAAGGAGCTGGAGGCCAGAAGTGCCATAATGCAGTGTCCAAAGTGTCCAGTCTTCATCAGAAAATAACACAGGGTACAAGGAAATAGAACAGTATGATTATGACTCAGGAAAAAAGCAGTCAGTAGAAATCATCACTGAGAGGGAGATATGCTCACTCCAAAGCTGCCACTGTGAAGATTTTCAGGAACTAAAGGAAGCCACATTTGAAATATTAGGAGCGTGGGATGACAAACAGAATCTGAACAAAGAGAAACTATTTTAAAAACAACAAAAGCAGTTCTGGAATTGAAAAGTACAATAACTGAAATGAACAGTTCATTTGCGGGGCTTGTAGCATGTTTGAGACAACAGAAAAAAGAACCAACACTTTACCACAGGAGTGAAGTGCAGGCCCCCTTGGTGTCCACCCATAGGGGTTGTGTGGATATGGTGTGAGGCACCTGGTCTGCACTGTGTTACTTTGTTGCATGGCAGCCCACTGCCCAGGCTAATGCAGGGACCAAGGCTACTTACAAGTCAGGGTAAAGACTGGCAATGCCACAAGTTAACTTCCCTTGAAAATAATTGCTATTTTCTTCACTAGGAAAGAATGCTGAAATTGAACTTTGTGGTGAAAACCAGACACCTGGCAACTTTGTCTCTAGGAGAAGAACCCTCAGTGGGAATGAACAGGAGGTAGGGTGTGCTTGGGGCCACCAAGGAGTGCCCAGTGCAATTGTCCCAGGCCACAGAGGACAGGAAAGTGCAGTGCAGCTAGGGCAAGGACCCAAAGCAACACTGAGTTGCCCCCCACAAGGTCAGTCTTGCTTTTTCCCTCTGTGCCTTCCTGTCATCCTGGCAGCCAGTGGCCAGGGTGGACAGCCTCGGTGTGTTGGATCTAAGGGGTGGTGGTGCAGCCTCTCTTAGCCCTGCTGCCTGCTGTGTTGGCCAGCACACCCTCTGCCACATGCCCACTCCCTCAGACGAGCACTTTCCGGCCCTCCCATGACCATGCCTCACTCCGCCCAGGCCCTGCTTCTCTGGCCAGCACAAGGTGAGTGTCCAGAGGCTAAACTAAAAACAAACTAGGTCACTGTGGGTTCATTAAGCAGATGTCCCTATGTATGTCTCATCTTGGAGAGTCAAGAGCCAGAACCCATGAGAATGTACATTTGGCTGAAAAGCACAAGACTGAAGCCCAGTTTAGATGGTGATTGAGAGGTGTCTTTCTGGCATGTTGCCTCAGTGTTCCCCTGGTTCCATCTGGGCCAGCCCTGGATACCCTGTCAGAGCAGCAGCCGGGCGTCTCCATCACAGGCCCAGCCCCATGCACAGTAGTGTGAGGACCTGAGGGAGACGTCTGGAAATTCAGGCCCCAGAGAATGTGTTCTAAACACAGATTGGATAGTGATTTTACCTAATACCAAATTAATTTACTTTGTTATGCATTAATTAACTAGAGTGAGGTAAGAAAGTAATGCCCATCTTTTCTAATGTGCAGAATAGATCTTTAAATTAGGCTAGAAATGTTTATGTAGTTTCAAGGTCTTACATTTTCTGGATAAAAATGAAAAGCACCATCACTGAGAAGTTCCAGAATATTCTCATCTTGATCTGTACAATGAGACCATTTCTAAAATATTACCACCACCACCACCACCACCCATTCTTTTTTTGCTTCAAAGTGACCATGACCTGGATTTTGCAGCACTCACCTAAGTAAATTGAGTTTTTGGAAGCTATTCTTTGACTTAGATCTAGATTGACTAATGTAGCTTAACATATAAGCATAATTCATCAAAGTGGTTCAGCCATAAGAAATGGAAGGTGTGCAATGTTAAATCCACTTTAAAATAGAGGGAAGACCTGCTTGTGTCAGCATCTGGAGCCCTTTTGCCCTTGGCCTTGTAGTGGAGGCAGCATCACTGCACAGACCCGAGCCTGACTTTGCCTAGCGCCTTTGAATTGGGAATGTTGCAGCCTCAAGCTGTGCAGCCTCTGACCTCTGGTTCTTGAGAGTGCGAACCTGCTTCCCAATGGGGCCTGCTGGGTCTACTTGGCCTGCTGTCCACGTTGCTATGGGTTTCCTGTGGCTGACATAGTGTGCAGATTCCTGCTGCCAAACTAAGGATGGGGTCAGTAGTCCCCATGTCACACCCTCATGCTTCGTCTGTATCCCAGCTAAGCTCCCATAAGGGAGCTCTGGCCCCCTGGCTCCTGGTCCTGTTGGGGGACTCAGATCATGACAGAACAGATGCATGGTTCATACCAGGGGGCCCAGGATGCTGCCGGCCCTCCAGGAAACCCCCAGCACTGAGAGTGTTTGTGGAGGAGGGCCCCGCCACCCTTGGGGTAGGTAACCCATGACACCACCAGTCCCAGCATGGAAACAAGGTGGGTCTTGAGGGTCTGTGTGCTTCCTTCTTCCAGTGAGGGGTTTCTGGAGGGGCCTAGTCACTGGCTGAGATTAAGCAACTGGATGAGACTACGTCCATGGGCTGAGAAACTGGGCAATGGTAGTTGACTGTCCTAAAAACAGACATGGGCAATGACTTGAGAGAAAGGCTGCTGAGGCCCTCCATCCTGGGATGAAGGGCCAGACCCATGTTCAAGGTACAGGTGGGGTTTGGCCCCACAGAGCCTGGCCATCCTTTCTATGGATGGTTACCTATTAAGGAGTTAGGTCCAGGGAGGAGCTCTGGAGCCAGGCAGGGGTGACGTGGGGATCCCCCATGTGGGGAGGAGCAGTCTGTCTGGGACAATCAGGAGCCTCAACTGGGAAAAGACTCAAATGCAGCTAGGGTGAAGCATGGTCTCAGTCCCTCCTGAGCTGCTCGACGGGTAGTTCATGTGCTTTTCCCACAGTGACCAAAATACTTGTAAAATGCATGTCATCATGGCATTCAGAGAAGCATTTTTACCAGACTCCCTTTAAACAGGCCCTCCAGGAAGGCACGGGTACACCACATAAACATACACGTGCGCACACACACCATGGACCCACCTGCTCCATGCAGCACCAGATCCAGGGTGTATGCTTGAGTGTTCCCTTCCCGTGTGCATGCACACATTCTCCCTCTCTCTCTCACACACATGGACACGCATACACCAACATGCGCACATGCAGGCGCGCTGGCCCAGTCAAAGGCTGCAGTCACCTCCAGACCTCTGTGCCTGGAGCTGGCCTGGCACCTCCAGCCAGTTTATAGAGAAAGTGGTGTGCTGGCAAACCTGGGAGGGCCAGAGGATCCTTGTACACATGGAGAAGCCTGAGCTCTAGAACTCGTCTTCTTCCAGTTCTTAAGTGATGACTACAAAAACAAGAGACCGTAAGATGACTGCCCAGCAAACTGTTCTGTTTGTTCATCGAGGCTGTGTGTGCCAGGGCCACACCAACTGGGGCCCTGTATCTGCTGGGATGTGATTGACACACCAAAGTGTCACGGGTCATCCTAGGCCCTGTGTCACATCCGCCAGGAAAATGTTCACCATTCAGACTGGACTGAGTCTGCCAGCATTGTTTTTGTTTTTTTGTTTGTATTTTTAGTTGCAGTCTCACTCCGTCGCCCAGGCTGGAGTGCAATGGCATGCTTACCACCACCCCAGCGTTGACCTGCTGGGCTCCAGTGATCCTTCCATCTCAGCCTTCCAAGTAGCCGGAATTACAGGTGTGCGCTACCACGCCAGGCTAATTTTTTTATTTTATTGTAGAGATGAGGTCTTGCCAAGTTGCCCAGGCTGTTCTCGAACCCCTGGGCTCAGGCAGTCCCCTCACCTTGTCCTCCCAAAGTGCTGGGATTACAGGCTTGAGTCACTGCACCCAGCTGCCAGCAGTGTTTTAAAGGGTGAATCACTGTGTACTCAGGGCTCATGTCCTCCAATTAAAGAGCAATTTGAGCCAACGGGGGTGCTTGGTTTGGCTGCAGACATTTTGGAAGTCACTACATGGAATTGTTGACCCCCTAGTGCCCACAAACCCTCTACAGGCTGATGTGAGCCATTCTGTGCTGGTTCCTGAGGTGATGAACCTGAGGCCTATGTTTGACATCATTTGGGGGGCGGGGAATGGGTGACAGTCCTATACTCAGGTGCCTGCAAATCCGGCTATGGGCCTCATACCACAGGGGCCTGTGAGGTGGGTCATACCACTGTCATTGCAGACCTGGCATTGCTGGTGGAGCAAGACTTGGTTTACAGTGAGCCCCAGCCCTCCCAGAACATTTGCATCCCCAGAACCTGGCAGTGGGGCAGGGACAGCCCAAAACCCTAAAGGAATGTTGGTCAAGCCCAGTGGTCAGTGTGGGCAGCAGCCAGAGGGGCACATCCCCGGTCATCTCATGCACTGGGATAGGTTGTGCTTGGGAAGTGCATCGTGAATGGAGGGACCCGTGAGTGGTTCAGGGAGGCATGTGTGCTGGTAGCCAGGCCACAGCTCCTCCTGCTGGAGATGTGGAAGGATGTTGGGCTTCAGTCCAGCTGACTTGAGAGCCCTGCTTGGGGGCAGGTGGTGGTTAGGCTGCAGTGTAGACTGGAGGCCTCTGAGGGGCACTTCAGTGCCAGCAAGGTGGGAGGTCTGCGTGGGTGGAGGGACGAGGTGGGTGAGAAGAGAACTCCTAGATTCCAGCAGGCAGGTCCAGCCACAAGGCAACAAGTTCAGTGACTTATTCTCTAGTAGAGGCATGATCTGCAGATGGCACAGGTCTTAGTGTATGCCACACGCACATAGGCACACAGTCAGTGTAGGTGGTACTGGAGCGGGATATAGACATTTCATAACACTCTAGAAAGTTCCCCCAGACAGGTGGCATCTTCAAAGAGCTGACCTTTTCAATTTGATGAAATCCAGTGTATCAGTATTTCCTTTTTAGTTTGTGAATTTGTTTCCTACTTTAGAAAACTTTACCTATCCCCAGGTTATAAACACTTTCTTATGTATTCTCTTTTACAGGTTTTATAGTTCTATAGTTCTAGCCCTTGTGTTTAGGTCTGTCATCCATTTTTAGGTAAATTTGTGTATGGTGTGAGATAAGGGGTGAGGTTTTTTCCCCCCATGTGGATATCCAGTTGTTCCAGCACTGTGTGTTGAAAAGATTATACTCTTCTCATTGAACTGTCTTAGGACTCTTGTTGGAAACCAAATGAACATATATCTGTGGGTGAATAACTGGACATGTCTACCCTACACCATTGCCACATCTTCTGATTACTATAGCTTTAGAATAAGTTTTTATTGTACTGTGTAAGTATTTCAGCTTTCTTCATATTTTGTAGAAATATTTAGACTATTCTAAATCTCTTTACATTTAGAATCAACTTGTCAGCTTCTACAAAACCATCTGAGATTTGGAGATTGCATTAATGGTATAGATCAGTTTTAAGACTGCTGGCATCCGGACAGTTTACTTGGATGTTCTTTATTACTCTCAGAATTATCTTATATCTTTCTATGTATAGGTCATGCACATATTTTATTAAGGTTATCCATAAATATTTTATATTTTAATGCTACTGTAAATGGTATTGTTTTTTAAATTTCCATTTCCAGCTATTCACTCCTTAGTGTATAGAGATAACAATTGATTTTCACATATTGATGTTAGACCTTGTGACCAGACCAAACTTTATTAGTGCTAGTAGTTTTTTTAGGATATTCCTAGGATTGTTTGCATACATGATCATTTTGTGTGTGAATAAAAGCAGCTTTACTTCTTCCTTTCTGATCTGTATGCCTTTTATTTGTTGGTCTGGTGGAAACCACTAGTGTGATGTTGAGAAGTGGTAAGTGGTCTTTCCTGTGTGTTCCCATCACGCAAGGAAGATGTAGGCCACTCTCAGGTTGGGTAAATTCCTTTCTATTCCCAGTGTTCTGGGAGTTGTGCCTTGAATGGATTTGATTTTTGTCAGATTTTTTTTTTTTATCTGTTAAAATGATTGCATGGATTTTCTCCTTTATTATGACAATATGGCAAATTAAAAGGTGTAATTTGGTTTTCAGGTGTCGAGTCAGACAACTGCCTGGGGTAAACACCACTTGGTCCAAATGTTCTGTTTTTTAAAGTAGATTGCTGGTTTCTGTTTGTTAATAATCTGCTAAAGATTTTCACACTTGTGTTCAAAAGGGAAAGTAGTCTGTGTGTTTACATGTAATGTTCTTGTCTGGTTTTGGTATTAGGTTATTGCTGACCTCGTAAAATGAGTTGAGATATGTCCCCTTCACTTACTTTATGAAGAAGTTTATGTGAGATCAGTGTTCCTTCTCCCACTAATGTTTGAAGGAATGCACCATTGACAGTTTTTATCTATGGATTCAAGTTTTTGATAGAGGCTGTCAGATTTCTGTTTCTTCTGAGTTGCTTTGTACTATGCATTTTTTGAGGAACTTTTCCATTTTACTTGTTGTCAAATTTATGGCATAAACATTTTTGAATGTTTCTTTACTACCCTGTGTCTGCAGTTTCTATAGTGATACTTTCTTCACATGGATGATTTTTGTCTTTTCTTTTTTATTTTGATCATAGAAGCTAGAGATTTGTCAATAATATTGATATTTTTAAAGAGTTAGATTTGGTATTAATTGATTTTCCTGATTGTCTGTTTTCTATTTCACTGATTCTGCTCTTAACTCTATCATATTCTGTCTTCTACTCTGAGTTTACTGTGCCATTCTTCCTCTTTTTTCTTAAGATGGAAGTTAAGATCATTGGTTTGAGACCTTTTTTCTAATATAAGCACGTCAAGCTACAAAGTTTTCTCTAAATATTTTAGCTGCATCCCACAATTTTGATATATTGGGTTTTTAAAATTTTTATTCAATTGAGAGTATTTTCTAGTGTGTTTTTTTTTTCTTTTTGACTCATGGGAAATTTAGAAGTATGTTAATTTCTAAATATTTGAGGACTTTTCAGATTTCTTTCTGTTACTGATTTTGAGCTTAATTTAACTGTCATCAGAACATACTCTCTCTGATTGTGATGCTTCCTGTTATTGGGCTTGTTTTTGACCCTCCACATAGTATGTCTTGGTGAATGTACTGTGCACCCTTGACAAGAAACTATGTTTTACTGGTTTTGGTAGTAGTTTTCCATAACTGACAATTTTATCAAGATGGTTAGTAGAGTTTAAATCTTCAGTTTCTTTGTTTTTCATTTACTTGTTTTACTGCGTGCTGACAGATCATTGTTGGAATCTCCAACTTTAATTGTGGATTTGTCTTCTTCTCTTCTGAGTTCCACTGGTCTCCATGCAGCTATCTGAACTTCCATTTTCCCCCCAGTGTGGCACCTAGGCCTGCAGTTTGGGTAGCTGGTGGCCTGAGAGCTGTGCTCATGGCTATGCCCAGGCTGGCAGCCTCGGGAGCACCATGAAGGAGTCAGAATTCTGGGAAATGCCTGGGACTCACCTCTTTCACAGGGACAGATTCCAGAACTCTCCGCTGGCCCTTTTTGCTTCCTTCCACGGTCCCAGGCCCCTGGCCCCTGCAGATCTGGTCTGGTCAGCATAGCAGGCAGCACGGCTCTTCCTCCCTGCCTCCTTCTCAGCCTTTGTTTCTGCTTGTCTTCACCTTGGGTCCCCAAGACAGCAGGTGGTACTTGGAGGATATGGGGACATCGCTGGACCTGAGTAACCAGAAGAGCCCACCTTGTTCCAGCACACACTGGTGCTCAGGAAGCCTAGCCTCACCTCAGGCCTGGCACCTGGCGATGCAAGTGAAGCCCCTAGTTCTTTGCTGACCAGACTGCTTCCCTCTCACATAGGTGACCTGTGTCCCTGGTCCGTCTTTGCCTTGTGTTTGCATTTCCTGATAGTCTCACTTCATGGGTTATCATCACTAGGGTGGATTGAATTGCTTTGCAGACAGATGCATTGTTCTGCCCAGCAGAAACAGAATGTGAGCCACAGATGCAAGCCAGAATATGAGTGTGTGGTGTGGACATAGTGTGTCCCCACCACACTCATGTTGAAGTTTGATCCTGATGTGGCGGTGTTGGAAGGTGGGGCCGAGTGGGGGGTGTTTGGGTCTTGGGGTGGACCCCTCGTGAATAGATTAATGCCCTCCCTTGGGGCAGAGTGAGTTCTGGCTCTTACAGGAATGGATTAGGTCCCTCAGGAGTAGGTTGTGAAAAAATAGTCTGGCTTCCTTTGTTTCTCTCATGGTCTTTCACCACATGATCTCCTACACACACCTGCCCCACTTCCATCTTCCATGAGTGAAGGCAGCCTGAGGCCCCCACCCAATACAGCTGCCCAGTCTTGGATGTTCCAGTCACTAGAATTGTGAGCCAGATAAACCTCTTTTTTTTTTTTTTTTATAAATTACCCAGCCTCAGGCATTCTGTTATAGCAACACTAAACAGGTTAAGATAGTACTTTTAAAATTTTTAGTGAAATTTTAAAGCAATATAGGTAAAAAGCAGATGAATTTAGTTATAATGTATTTTATGTAATCCAATATGTATAAAATATTATGATTTTAACATGTAACCACTATAAAACATATCAAGAGATATTTTACATTCTTTTTCATCATACTGAGTCCTTCAAAACCACATGTATCTTCACACTTCCAGCAGGTCAGTCAGGACCCGCCACACATGTGCTCAGAGGCCATGCATGCCAATGGCTGCTGGTGCAGGCCCAGAAGAGCGGGCACTGCAAAAGAACTGGGCTTGTCTTCTTGGGTTAGCTGCACAACAAACAAACGGCAGAAACATCAGGTGTCTAAACTGTGAGCACGTGTGCCAGAAAATACCTCTGGATTTTTGGCAAGTAAAAGTTGAAAACAGGAAGCTCAATTTTTGCTTTGTAATAGTTTCCAAGTAACAGTGTGAAATCCGTTTTTCTCTCATGGCCGAGGGAAGGCTGCAGAACATGTGTGTTGAGACTGATGTGTCACATTTGCTGGAAAGTATAGGTGCTCAGAGGACCTGGGCCTTACAGGCATTATCTTTGTGCCAAGTCATTTACCAGGAACTGGCACCAGGTGCTGTGGCCATGGCTGGCCTAATTTCCAGGACCTTCCGGAGGGTCCTTACCTGATGTCCCACATGGACACTTGTGTGGCATGCAGATACACCAAAACATTGATGTGCAAAATGTAGGATGCTTGAAGTTACTTATCTCACAACACTGCATTATTTCACTTTAAAATGTTAATTCTGAGAGTTTATTTGGTGGTAGCAGAGATTAAGACAAAAAAAAAAAAAGAAAAGAAAAGGAAATGGGGTCTCCCTCTGTTACCCAGGCTGGAATGTGGTGGTTCGATCATAGCTCACTGCAGCCTCAAACTCTTAGGCTCAAGTGATCCTCCTGCCTTAGCCTCCCAAAGTGCTGAGATTACAGGCATAAGCCACTGTGCCTGGCCCAGTATTGTCTGCTTAAAAAATTTTAACGTTCTTTTTTTTTTTTTTCAAGTTGGAGTCTCACTCTGTCGCCCAGACTAGAGTGCAGTGGCCGCTCCCGGCCACCGCAGCCTCGACCTGCTGGCTCCGGCGATCCTTCCGCCTCAACCTTCCAAGTACCTGGAACTACAGGCACACGCTACCACACCCAGCTGATTTTTTTGATTTATGGTAGAGATGAGGTCTTGCCAAGTTGCCCAGGCAGGTCTCGAACCTGCGGGCTCAGGCAATCCACTCATCTCAGCCTCCCAAGGCGGGGGATTACAGGCTGAGCCACCGAGCCCGGCTAAATTTTAACATTCTTAAAGGGTGTAGTAGTATTTTATTGCAGTGAGAATTTTATTTTTCTGTCCCTGACATCTACAACTAGATGCAAGTAGCACACACCCCCGCCCCTGGTGTGACCACCAAAAATGGCTTCACATGGCTGAATGTCTCCCAGGGGGCCAGATCACCCCCAGTTGAGAACCACTGCGTTGGTGTGGACTAGTCTTAACTAGCAAGCCCAAGGATGAAACCTAAGGATGAAAGGGAAGCAGAAAGTCCCTGGGATTAAGAGGGATCAACAGTGAGACAAGGTTACATTACATGGTGGTTCTCAGACTTTTTTACCACCTGGCATTCATATTCACATGCACGGCACTTCTGTGGACATGCTCAGATTCTGACATAATCTGTCAGTTATATGCCGAACACCACCACTTTACTGGCCCAAGAAAGAATTTTTTTTTTTTCAGTTGGAGTCTCACTCCGTCGCCCAGGCTGGATAGTAGTGGCACACTCACGGCCACCCTACCATTAACCTGCTGGGCTCTGGTGATCCTTCTGCCTCAGCCTTCCAAGTAGCCAGAACTACTCTCAGCTACCACTCTCAGCATGCTACCACTCCTGGCTAATTTTTTGATTTATTGTAGGGACGAGATCTCACCATGTTGCCCAGGCAGTCTCGAACCCACAGGCTCAGGTAATCCTTTTGCCTAGGCCCCCCAGAGTGCTGGGATTACAGGAGTCACTGCGCCCAGCCCCAAGAAAGAATATTAAAATACAAGTGAGTAAAGATGATGTTGTTATGAGTTGAATGGTATCCCCTAAAAAGATATGTTGAAGTCCTGACCCCCCCAAAACCCAAAATGCAACCTTACTTGGAAACAGGTTCTTTGCTGGCCGATGTAGTCAAGTTGAGGTCATTAGCGTGGTCCTCCAAAATTCTACTTCCCTGATGCCTAGTCACAGAGAGCATCTTTTCACGTGCTCACTGATCATGCACATCGTTTTCCATTTTTGCCCATGTTTAACTTGGTTGCTTGTCTTCTTACTAATGAATTGTAAGAGTTCTTAATATGTGCTAGGGGCAGATCCTCAGTCAAATACATGTATTGCAAATATTTTGTTCCAGTTTCTGGCTTGCCTTTTCTTTTTCTTTACAGGATCTTTCAAAGAACCAACGGTTTTCATTTCGATGACATCTAGTTTATCAATTTCTTCTTCTATAATTTGTGCCTCTTGTGTATTATCTAAGAAGTCTTTGCCTACCCCAAGGTTATGAATGTTTCTTCCTAGATGATTTGTAGTTTCATCCTTTATGTTTAGTTCTGCTGTGGTCCATTTGAGGTCTGACATTTGTGTATCATTGAGGCAGAGGTTGAGGGTCATTTTTTATAAGGGTATACAGTTTTTCCAGCATCATCTGCTGAAAAGATTATATTTCCTCCATGGGTTCCCAGGCCCCTTTAGCAACCACCAGTTGAGCAGATATATGCAGGTCTGTTTCTGGCCTCCGCACTCAGTTCTGTGTATCCATGTGTCTGTCCTTCAGTGGATAGCCATCAATCTTCGTTATCATGGCTTTGTAGTAAATCTTGAAATCTAGTCATGTAACTTCTCCAACTTTATTATTTTTCAAAATAACTTTGGCTATTTGAGGTCCTTTCTATTTCTATATAACTTTAGAACCACCTTGTTGACTTTATTAAAAACTCTTCTGGGAATTTCAGTGAGATTGTATTAAATCTAGAGAGAATGTGGGGGCAATTTGCATCTTGATAATATGGAATCTTCCAATCTGTGAACATGGTATTTTAGGTTTCTTTAGTTTTTCTCAGTAGTGTTTTATGCAGATCTCATGTTTATTTTGTTAAATTTGACCCTAGGTACATCCTGTTTTTGAAGCTATTATAAATGTATTTTGTTATACATTTCAATTTCCAATTGTTGGTTACAAGTATATAGAAATACAATTGATTTTTACCTATTGACTTTGTATCCTACAGACTTGCCAAAGTCACTTATTTCTAATAGATTTTTTAAAAATTTCTCAAGATTTTCTGCTTTTTTGTCATGTCTTCTATGAATAAGGACAGATTTGCTTCTTACTGTTGACTTAGTACACCTTGTATTTCTTTTTCTTGCTGAATTGTAAGGGCCTCTAGAACAACGTTGACGTTCAGTGAGGGCTGAAGTCCTCACCTTGTTCTCAGTTTCAGTGACCAAGTATTTACCATTTATTAAGCACCCATTATCAGGTTGGGGAAGCTCCCTTTGTGTCATGCTTCATTTTTCTACATATTTTGGTATGTTGGGTTTAATTTGCCCTTTCTTCCAACTGCAGAAAGTAGACACCGAGGTCATAGATTTTGACCTTTTTTTTCTTCGAGTGAGTCTCACTCTTTCACCCAGGCTGGAATGCAGTGGCATGATCATGGCTACTACAGCCTCAATCTGTTGGGCTCAGGCAGTCCTTCCGTCTCAGCTTTTCAAATAACTGGAACTACAGGCGCGCACCACCACACCCAGCTAATTTTTTAATTTATTATAGAGACAAATTATCTCCAAGTTGCCCATCTGGTCTCAGGCAATCCTCTTGCCTCCGCCTCCCAAAGTGCTGGGATTACAGGCATGAGTCACTGTGCCCAGCCTATTCTTTTTAACATAAGCCTTTAAACTATTCATTTATTTTTAAGCATTGCCTTAGCTGCAATCCACAAATTTAATGTTTTACTTTCATTTCCATTTGGTTCAAACTATTTTCTGAGGAAACAGTTTTCAAAAAAAAAGGTGTTTCCAATTTCTTTTCCTAGTTATTCTTTAACCATGAGTTATTTAAAAGGATATTGCTTGATTTCCAGATACTGAAGGATTTGCAGAAATCTTTGTTATTGAATGCTAATTTAACTCAGTTGTCATTAGGGAAGAAACTATATTATTTCATTCACTTAAATACATGCCTAGCATGTGCTCTGTTTTAGCATGTTGTCTTCTGGGGGCTGGGGATTGAGTCAGAACAGGGCTGCTGCCCATGTGTGGATGTGGGCACTTGCCAGAGTGTGTCCCTCTGCCTGTGTCTGTGTGTCCCCATGTCCCATCATGAGGTGGAGTCCAGAGCAGCTGGGAGCCACTGGTGGCCAGAACGTACAGCGTGTTTGGGTGGGTGGTGGGAGGGGCAGTGGCATGGGAGGGCTCCGCCCTGCCCACCTGCTGTCACACAGTGCTGAGGGACCACAGCCATGGTGGGAGTCCGCCCAGGGCAGGGGCTGCTGTCAGAGCACTCACCCTTGTCTAAAAGCAGAAGTGGTGAATAGTGCTTAGGGACAAGGACAGATCAGACTGATCGGGAGGAAGGAAAACCACACTGGTGCAGGCTTGAGTGGGTAGAGGTATGTACAGTGCTGTCAATTTAGGGGACGCTTCCCCATTTAGACAGAGACCAGATTTCCTGGCCCTCTCATAGCCCTGCTGGCTGCAACTCCACCAGCACTCCACAGTAGTAGGTGTGTGGTGTGACCATGGTGCCTGCCCAACTCTGCAGCTGGTTCTGCAGTGTCAGGGCCTGTGTTCAGGAGGTGGCACGGTTCTGAAGAACATGGTTCCAAAGATGGCTTGAATCTGGCCTCACCTCTTACTGACCATGTGGCATCAGGCAATTAACCAAGCAATTTGTGCCTCAGTTTTCAGATCAGTAACATCTGGCAGGGTCCTTGTCCTTGAGAGGCTTCCATTGTTTGATACATTTGTAAAATTAGACAATAACTGCCTCCAGGACTCCTGTGCAACTTTTGGGTCCTCGTCATTCCACAACTGTAAGGTGGCATGTCACCCTCAGAAGGTGGAGTAAAGCCTTAGTCACCCGAATGTGTCACTGCATTGATGATTGTGGTGCTGTACAGGTGGCTTTATCACCTCAAGCCTGAGTGTGGCTCTGGCCCTGAGGCAGTAGAGCAGGTCCTACAAGGCCCGCCCGCCTGCACAGATGAAGCTGGCAGGCTTGGAGTGCAGGGGCGGGGCTGCTCTGACTGCCTGTGTTTTCTTCTTGCCCCTTGTGTCCATGAAGTGGTGTGTCCCTCAGAAACCCACAGCTGACACGACACGTGACAAGCACTTCCTGTCCTCTGAAGTTCGGGCCCCCTAAGTCCTTCTCCCTCCCACTGGCCTTCCCTCCAGTCTGTTGCATTCCACCAATCCTGCTGCTTGCTGCTGAAAACTGTGACCCACAGCTGTGGGCCCTCCCCCCCACCTGTGATCCTGCCTTCCATCTCCCTCTCTTTGCCCAGACAACCTCTGTGAGTCAGGGGCAGGTGCTTTCGCCCACTCTGTGGGAGGGGAATTGAATCAAGATCTGCTCTGTGGTTCAGAGAGGACACAGGACAGGGCTCCCTCCCATGCAGTGGTGCTCCCATGACACAGGGGACCAGGCACCTGGGTGAGGGAGCGCCCACACCACCCACCTGCCTGCCACAGGACCTACGTGACCCACCTGCCTGCCACGCCCATACTGTCATGGCCCAGGGTCTGCAACTTCCAGCTGTTCTTGACCCCTGGGAGAATCCCAGTGTGAATGGAGCAAGAGTGAGAACTGCAAGGAAGGGAGTCAGACCTGTCCAGAGGTGCCCCTGTGCCAAGTGCTTGGCAGAGCCCTTCTGGGCCCGGGAGGCCACAAGGCACCAACGTCCTCAAGAAGAGCATGAAATAGTGAAAACACAGGTCGTGCCTGTTTTTAAACAGCACCAAATCTTCATGTTGCTGTGTGTGCGCGCGTGTGGTGTATCTATATATATGGGTGTGGTGTGTTTATGCGTATTTGTATGGTATGTGTTTATGTGTGTGTGGTGTGTGCATGCATGTGGTATGTGTGTTGATGTGCCTGTGTCTGTGGTGTGTATATCTGTGTAGTGTGTTTATGTATAGTGTGTCTTTGTATTGTGTGTGTTGGTGTGTGGTATTTGTGAGGTGTGTGGGCTATGTGTTAATGTATATGTGTGTGGTGTGCATGTGTTGTGTGTGTGCATGTACATGTGTTAATATGTATGCTTATATGCACGTGGTATGTATGTAACATGTTTGTGTGTGTCTGCGTGATATGTGTGGTATGCATGTGTGGTATGTTTGTGTTTGTGTTTGTGGTCTCTGTGTGGTGTGCGTGTGTCGTGTGTGTGCATGCTGTGTATGTGTGTGTGCGTGCTGTTTCAGTGTGTGTGTGTGTGTGTATGTGTGGTGGGTCACTCTCATGCCCTTGCGGGAGGAAGCTCTGCCTGTGCCTGGGTGGATCATGGGTGTCTGGGGTTCCTGGGGATACTCCCCTCCCTACTGCATCCTCTCTGGGGTTAAGATTAAGGTCAGGATCAGAGCCCAGCTGGGCCTGGTGCTAGGGCACAGGGAAGGCAGGGACTCCAGGGAATCTGCCTCTCTGGGATCGGGGAAGGAGCCCTGCATGGATGTCTCTGGGTGTCACTGGCAGTAGGAACCTCACACATGTGGACTAGGTGTCCTGGTGCCATCAGGTGAGCCCAGAGGATGTAAGAGATTATCTGCTCCAGGTGGGCCATGTACCCTGAGCCTGTGGAGGGCAGCACAGGCAGGAGGGTGGGTGAGAGTCATCTCTAGGTGCCAGGTAGTGCCCCTGCCCACCCCACTAGATGCTGGGGCTTGGCACACTGGACATTGAAGTTAAAGGATGGTTTATCTGTGGTCACTGCAGGGAGTGCCTGAAACCAACCCCATGAGCCAGAGGAAGGGTAGTTTTTTTCTAAGGCATTCTGAGTTCAGGCTTCACACCATGAATTGCCAGATGTTGCTGTGAGTTTTAGTGGTGGATGCACGTAGGGCCTTTTGATACCTCTGCCTTCCAGGACCTCTATATCATCCCTGCTCAGCAGCTGTCAGAGGCCCATCAGGATGGGCCCCAGCCGCTTTCAGTCTCCCTGCCCCAGGGCAGGTTCAACAATGAGAAGGATGGAAGCATGAGGACACAGTTAGGCTGGTGTCCTGTTCTACATTCTGGTAGGGTCCTGGGGTGAGAGGGGGCACTTGGGATAGAGATAGCTGCCATGAGGCTGTGACACAGCCCTTCCCTTGGGGCCAGCTTGCAGCTCACCAGTGCTGGACATACCTCAGAGAAAACATGGGATTTTCTCTTTTAACAGTAAATGACATTAAAAGGTGTGACAGAACTGCCTGTAATCCCAGCACTTTGGGAGGCTGAGGCAAGAGGATTGCCTGAGCCCAGGGGTTTGAGACCAGCCTGGGCAACTTAATGAGACCTCATCTCTACAATAAATAAAAAATTAACCAGGCGTGGTGGCGTGTGCCTGTAGTTCCAGCTACTTGCAAGGCTGAGGCAAAAGGCTCGCCTGAGCCCAGAAAGTCAGGGCTGCGGTAGCTGTGAGCATGCCACTGCACTCCAGCCTGGGCAACAGAGTGAGACTTCGACTCAAAAAAAAGGTGACAGGGCCGATGACTGTCAGATCTCTAAAGGTTGTTAATAGCCTCATAAACTCTCACTTCTTTCTTCTGTTAAATATATCCCTATTTTTATGCTGTTTTAAATGGAAGTGTTTTCTTAATTTCATTTTTGAATGGTTCATTGCTAGCATATAGAATTATAACCTAAGGCTGGGTATGGTGGCTCAGGCCTGTAATCTCAGCACTTTGGGAGGCTCAGGTGGGTGGACTGCCTGAGCCCACAGGTTCAGGAACAGCCTGGGCAACTTGGCAAGACCTCACTGCTACAATAAATCGAAAAATTAGCCAGGCGTGGTAGCACACGCCTGTAGTTCCAGCTACTTGGAAGGCTGAGGTGGAAGGATTGCCTGAGCCCAGCAGGTCGATGCTGGGGTGGCCATCAGCATGCCACTGCACTTGAGCTTGGGTGACAGAGTGAGACTCTAACTCAAAAAAAAAAAATACAATTGAATTTTTTGTATGGATCTCATATCCTACAACTTTGATGAACTCATTTGTTAGTACAGTGTGTGTGTGTGTGTGTGTGTGTGTGTGTGTGTGTGTGTGTGTACGTGTACGTGTATTCCTTAGGATCATGCCACCTGGAAACACAGATAGTGTTATTTCTTCCTTTCCAACAAGGATAGCTTTTATTTCTTTTTCTTGCTTAATTGCTCTGGCTAGAATTTCCAGCACAATGTTGAATAAAAGTGGTGAATGAGAACAGATATTCTTACCCCTTTCCTGGCCTTAACGGGAAAGCATTCAGTATTTTACTATTTTAAGTATGACTTAGCTGTGGGTTTTTTGTAAATGACCTTTATTGGTTTAAGAAAGTTCCCTCTTATTGCTAGGTTGAATAGATTTATCATGAAAAGGTGTTGTTGGCTTTTGTCAAATGCTTTTTCTAAATGTATTGAGATGATCATGTAATTTGTGTCCTTTATTCTATTAATCTGGTGTATCACATTGATTTTCATCTGCTAGTCCATCCTTACAGTCCTGAGATAAATCCACTTGGCCATGGTGTGTGATCCTTTTTCTGTGTTGGACTTAGAAATCTTTACTAGATTCTTATTGTTGAAGATTTTGCATCTACATTGAAGAGAGGGATGCTGATGAGTTAGGAAGTGTTCCCTTCTCTTCTATTTTTTGGAAGAGTTTCTGAAGAATTGATGGTAATTCTTTAAATGTTTGGGAAAATTCACCAGGGAAGCCATCTACTCCTGTGCTTTTCTCTGTGAAAAGATTTTTCTTTTTCTTTTTTTTTGTTTTGAGTCAGGGTCTCACTCTGTTGCCTAGCTGGAGTGCAGTGGCATGATCAGGGCTCACCACAGCCTCCAACTCCTGGACTCAAGCAATCCTCCTATGTCAGCCCTCCGAGTAGCTGGGACTTCAGGTATATGCCACCACACCTTATATATAAAATGTATTTTCTTTTTTTGTAGAGGCAGGGTCTGTGTTGCGCAGGCTGGTCTTGTACTCCTAGGCTCAAGCAATCCTCCTGCCTCTGCCTCCCTAAGTGCTGGGATTACAGGTGTGAGCCACCATGCCTGGCAGTGGGAAGGTTCTTGACTACTCTTTAAATCTCTTACTTGTTAGAGTTGTATTCAGATTTTCTATTTCTTCTTGAGTCAGTTCTGATGGTTTATGTCTTTCTAAGAATTTGTGTATTTCATCCAGGTCATCCAGTTATCATCCTTGTAAGCTATTTCAGGTTTTTCTTCTCATGATTAAAAGCAACATGTTTATTTTTGGTTTTTATATAAAGCTTCACCATTATCAAAAGCAGAGGGGACTCCTTTCTATTAAACACAGCCAAGAATGTGGGCACGAGGCTGGTGACCTGCAGGTGGGGTTGGGCTAGCCTCTGATTTCCTGTTGGCCCTGCCCCTTATCTACCAACCACAGAGGCCAGACACCTTCAGTCCCATTGTAAAGCCCCTCAAACCCTTGTCCTTATGGAGAGAAGACATGCAAAAGCATCAGTCACTTTTTGAATGACCCTTTGTGAAACTAATCTGCAGGTTGTTTGAGAGCTGTATTTCCTGCTAATCTGTTGGCATCTGTTGTGTCTAGGTGTTCACCTCTCATGGCCCCACGGTGGTCATGCCTACCTGGTTCTGCTCTCGAGCATGGTTCTCCCACGTGGGCCCCTTTGACGAGGGAGGCCAGGTAAGTGCCAAGAGGTGGGAATTGGGTCCTCTCTGGGCCAGGGAGCCTGTCCACTGTGGGTTTCCGCACACCCCTCATCTATCCTGGGCTCCTGGAATTCAGGAAATTCCCTTTATGCAGGTCTCCCAGCCTTTCCTGCTGGCACTCACAAGTGTGAGGTCATGTTGCTAACAGCAGGGGATTTCTGTATGAGGCTTGTGGATGCCCAGGGCACCTGTACCTGGTCCACACCTGCTCTGAGACGGTCTCTCTGGCCTTGGGTTCCAGATGACCTAATCCTGGTTTAGAAGCTATGTGTGGGAAAGTGCAGGATGTTGACGGTACGGGGTGGGCCGTCCCTGGGATAACAGAGGGAGGAGAGGAGCTGTCCCCCTCCCCCACAGTGGAGTGCACCCATGGGTGTTGGTGTCCACGCTGGCTGACTGCTTCCTCTTCATCTTACCTGTGGGGATGACAAGCTCTGGATTGGGGCATCACTGCAGGGAGCCTGGACACAGAGGTAGGGGGTTTGAGCACAGCATTCCTGGAGGTCTGGAGACCCCTGGCTAGACAAGGGAGCAGCCATGACTCAGGTCCAGCCTCTACCTCCACAGGGCTGTTGTCCCCGCTCTGAGCCTTGGCTTCCTCATCTGGACAATGCGGTGAGCAGTCTACCAGATTCACGATGCCACATGGGCCCTTGGCATGGGACTGGCCTGTCACCGTTCCTGCTATCCCCATTCCCCGTAACCCCCACTCCTGCTTTCTCCCCACCACCTCCATCGAGAGTAAGAGGCCAGTTTCCCCACTGCCCCTACCCCATTGTACCCTGGCCAGTACAGCCCCTCACGGCCACCGTGACCTCAGAGGTGGACCTGCCACAGGTCATCCAACTCTGTCCTGGAAACTCTCCCAAAGCGAGACAAGCAAACCACATTCATGACTGCCCTCAGCTCAACTCCCAGTGTCCCACCCGGCCTCAGCACCTGCACCCTTCAGGGAGCGGCATTACCCTGTTTGTAAACCAGGAGACTGGCCTGCAGCTGTCTGTACCAGGACATCAGCTGCGAATTGGCACTAAGCTCAGTCCCTGCCCTGCCAGGCTGCCACCAGCAGCATGTTCCTGAGATAGAAGCTTCAGGAGCAGATAGGCTGTGCTCCCCTGTTGGGCCAGGCCACACCAACCACCACCCTCATGACACAGAGCCAGCCACTGAGCCTCCCTGTCCTCTCACAGCAGGGACCATTTTTATGGAAATTACATTGACACCATTTTAGGGTATCAGGCACTATGATGCCCGTGTTCCTGTTTTCCCCAAATTCACGAGAGGAGAGAGCTCATGTGTGCAGTTCCCACCCCACCCAGGGACCCTACAACCTTAGGGACCTTGGTGTTGGCAGGAGAGATGGTGCAGGTTTGTGTTTTCCCAGATGGGGTGGCCCCTCGCCTTCAGGTCCCCATAATTGATCTCTGGGACACCAGCAGTGCAGTGGGTAAGGAGGTACTCACAGCGAGTCTCCACACCTCTGAGCAGGTGCTGCCAAGAGGTGTGGAGAATCCAAGACTCTGCTGTTCATGTTCTTCTGCAGAAAATAGTGGGGGCAGCAGTCCATGGAAGTCATGCCATGGGAAGTGCTGACTTTGAATCTTACATGTCCCAGGATTGGGGAGTGTTTCAGGCCTTCTGGCTCGTGCTTACTCTGCCTGGCAGAGAAGCTCCTGAAAGAAAATAAAACCCATCCCTCCTGTTGTACTGGGGACCAGGGTCTAGGTGCCAGGGACCAGGGACTGGGCATCAGGCACTAGGGATTAGGGACTAAAAGACCAGGGATTGGGGCTGTGACGGAGCTGTGGCTGGAGCAAGTGAGGGATTTGGGGCCATAATGTCTGCCACCAAGGTGAGGACGTGAAGTGTTTCCATGGCTCCTGCCATGTGCTCCCCAAAGGAGCGAGTGGCTCTGAGGAATTAGCTGTGGAGCGCGCCTAAAGCACAGCACAGAGGGTCATGACCCCAGCGCGGGGCTGACCCTCAACTAATGTCTTGGGCCTCAGGGATGAACCAAGGCCCTTTCTGGGTGGAGCAGCTGTGGTTCTCACCCTGTGGAGAGAAGGACAAATGATAAACCACCAGGGGAAGTCGAGGCAGCGATGGATGGTGCTGACCACGATGGCATCAAGACTTGGAGAATGAACCAGGATCAACAGGTTGTAAAGACAGTGACCATAGGCTGGCCCTTGCAAGATTGCAGAGGTTTAACTGGGGAAATGTGTCCATTTTCGCATCTGCAGAGGCGGAGTGGCTGGAGGTGGGTCTGAGAGGTAGAGGTGAGTGAAGTGGCACAGGACAGCCCCAGCACTGGTAGGGATGTGCCCTGTGGACAGCCATCATAGGCCCTTAAACAAGAGGTTGATGAGGGCAGGTCTGGCCTGGAGAAGGCTCATCATCATTGCTCAGAAACCAGCACACTTTTAGACAGTTCCTAAGATTGGACTGGCATGTGAAGACAAGGCATGTTCAGTTTGGGGACAAGTCCCCTCTCTCCACAGGGCAGTGCCTTTAACATCCTCCACTGTTCCTATCACTGTGGGCAAGTGCTGCCATGGGTGTCATCCATCTTTTTAACTTTGGCTGTTCTGACTGGAGTTCTGTGATTTCTCATTGTACTTTCAGTCTGCATTTTGGAGGTGACTAATGGCATTGAAAGATTTCTCATCCCTCGCCTTGGGAGGCTGAGGTGAGTGGATTGCCTGAGCCTGCGGGTTCGAGACCCGCCTGGGCAACTTGGCGAGACCTCATCTCTACAATAAATCAAAAAATCAGCCGGGTGTGGTAGCGCGTGCCTGTAGTTCCAGCTACTTGAAAGGCTGAGGCGGAAGGATCGCCAGAGCCCAGCAGCTCGAGGCTGCGGTGGCTGGGAGTGGCCACTGCACTCCAGTCTGGGTGACAGAGTGAGACTCCAACTAAAAAAAAAAAAAGAAAGATTTCTCATTTGATATTTGGCTGTTTCTATACGGTATTTTGTGAAGTGTTCAGCCCTTTGGCCCATTTTTTTTTTTTTTTGAGTTGGAGTCTCACTCTGTCGCCCAGAGTGGAGTGCAATGGCACACTCCCGGCCACCGCAGCCTCAACCTGCTGGGTTCTGGCGATCCATCCGCCTCAGCCTTCCAAGGAGCTGGAACTACAGGCGTGCACTACACGCCCGGCTAATTGTTGATTTATTGTAGAGATGAGGTCTCGCCAAGTTGCCCAGGTAGGTCTCGAACCCGTGGGCTCCGGCAATCCACTCACCTCGGCCTCCCAAAGTGATAGGATTACAGGCTGAGCCACCGAGCCCAGCCATGGCCCATTTTTAAGAGTTGTCTTCTCAGTTCTGAGTCATTGCTGTTCCTTGTCAGATATTCACTTTGTGAATGTTCTCTCCCTTTTTTGGGGATCACCCTCGCCTCCAGTTGCTCTGCTTGTCCCAGGCTCTGCCCTAATGCCCTTCAGAGCAGTAGAACTTTGGGCTTCTATCCCTGCCTTGTCTGTTTCACCCCCTTCCTTTCACCCCTGCAGTGCCTGCTTCCCTGTCTCTCCTGCCGTAGGTCCTGGTCTCCTGGGTCATCATGTATAGAGCTCATGAGTGTTACCAGGAGGGTGTCAGCTGCTCAGCCAGTGAAAGCCAAGTCACCACCTGCTTCTGTAGTTTTTTTATTTCTCTGGACATTGAAGAAGATTTGTGTTTTGTTCTGGTGGTTATCTCTGCACTTAACCCTTTCCTAAATACCTTTAGTCCCATGGGACTTTTACTCACATTTATCGCCTACAGCAATCAATGAGATTGTTGTTTTCCTCTTTTTCGTTCCTTTCTCTTCTCCTCTCGTTTTTTGCTGAATTGTTTCTACTTTGTCAAGTGGTATACATTCACATATTAGTCTTCCACCCTTGCCCCATCTCTGTTGACTCACAATTATATACCCTCAGCATTGGTCATCACAGCTTCTGCTAAAGGCTGTGCAATTGTCCTGTGACCAGATGAGGCTGCAGTAGTCCTCAAGAGCATGCATAGCTAGAGCTTTGTTTCCAGAGCCCTGGGACTTGAGGGAGAACTTGGTTGTAGAGGAAATCCTAGGTTCATACATGTTTTCCTTGAATGTCTAGAAAGTGCTGCTCTTTAGAAGCCTGGTGCTCATCAGAGTGTTTGAGTTATATGACCTCTATGCCTGGAGACTCTGGAATTACTTTTTATTGTTAAAGCCTAATAGTTTCACTAACATGTGTTCTAAAGTTGATATCATGGGGATCCTCAGTCTATAGTACCAGGTCTGCTTTTACTTATGGATATTTTTCTTGGCTTGTAGTCTTAAAGATTAGCTATGGTACATTGTTTTGCTTTTTGTTTCAAAAATTCTAATTCTACCTTGGTTAGATTTTCTTAGTCTTCCATTTCAATGACTTTCTCTCTAACCCTTTTTACTTCTTTCAATAAATAATTTTCATTTTCTTGGTTATTTTCCTTCCTTTCTTCATTGTTCCTTACTAATTTTTTAAAATTAAAACCTATTTTCTATTGAGGATCTTGTAATTTCATCTTTATTTCTCATATAATTTTGTCTCTTTTTCATTTTTTTGAGTTAGCAAACCCAGTTTTATTTAAGAGCTTTATTGATCATAGAATTCATCTATTCAAATGTACAATAATGTATTTTGGCAGATTCATAGGGATGTTTAATTATAACAACAATCTAATGTTAGAATGTTTTCATCACTCCAAAGTGAATCCCTGCACCCATGAACAGTCACACCTCATCCACCCACCCACCCGAGCCCACAGCCCTAGCCAAGCACTAATTTACTTTCTTCAGTTCTCTTTGTATATCTACCCTCCTTTTTGTGGTCCAGTTTTGTACTTAGTCATCAAATTTGTGATTCAATATGGATTTACTACCTCCCCCACCCACCCCTGTGTCCTCAGGCACTTATTGAGAGTGTGTAATTTACCTTGGAGGGTTATTTACAGGGTTTTTCTTTGTCATGATTTGAGGGGTTTTTTTGTCATTGTTGTTGGGGTGGGGGAGGTTGCATTTTTATCCATGGAAGTGTTTGGTTTCTGTTTTCGATTTTCTTTTCTTGCTGGTTTTGCGCAGATGAAAACTCTTCATGTCTGCACATTCTGTGAAGACTTGGATGACCCGATTTCTAGCTCAAGATCGCCCCCTTCTGTCACCGCACAGTGACGTGCAATCCTTCCTGCATGTTGGTGTCGAGGAAGGGGCCACTGTCTCACAGGATCCGAGCCTCCAACCCCGCCTCCCTGGGAGTGATTGTAGCTCAGGTTCCTCTTCTCCTTCAGGCAGTCTCTGGCGTCTCCCACCCCAAAGGCCGCCACAGCTTGAGAGGCAGCATTCTGCTTGCTGGTGGTCCTGTGATCATATCCATTAATGCTGATATGTCGTGTTTTGGAGGATGTGAGGAAAGATTTTGGTTTCCTCGGTTACCCCCAAGTCTGCCCTGGCTCCTTCATAAGCTGTAACACCTCTTTGTCACCTGCAGCTAGTCGGGGGACACCCACCACTTCCAGGAGCTCCAGGCTTCTGAGCAGGTGCCTGTGTGGAGTTCTGGCTAGGAAGAGCCTGGGGACAAATGAGGACAAAGTTCCAGGCCCCTTGCAGTCCCCCTCCTCGTGGGGGCAGAGGCACCACCCAGGCGCCTCCTTTGACTGAATTCTCACTTTTTTTTTTTGCCAGAAAATAAAACCCCCAAGGGTTAGGTTCTTCCTGGTCATGAGAAGAAAAAAACACCCTTTTTCTCTCTTTGTAAACCTGTCATATGTTCCAAACTCCAACATGCTCTTTGAATTTGCCTTTGAAAACAAGATTGGTTTCAGTTGCTGCACACCAATCCATCAAGCAACTGTTCTGATTTACTTCGTCATTCCCTAGTTGGAAATGGGGCTATTCACAACTTTTTCACACTATGAATCAGACGGTGATGGAACTTGTGAGTTTTTGTATTAAGGGTCATTAATACATAAAGTTGTAGCCGGGCACAGTGGTTCATGCCTATGATCCCAGCACTTTGGGAGGTGGAGGCGAGAGGATGTCCTGAGCCCAGGGGTTCGAGACCAGCCTGGGCGACTTGCCGAGACCCTGTCTCTATAATAAATCAAAAAGTTAGCCAGGCATGGTGGTGCATGCCTGTAGTTCCAGCTACTTGGAAGGCTAAGACAGAAGGATCACCTGAGCCCTGCAGGTCGATGCTGTGGTGGCCGTGAGCAGCGTGCCACTGGCCTCCAGCCTGGGTGACAGTGAGATTCCTCCTCAAAAACAAAACAAAACCAAACCCAACCCCATAAACTTGTGTATCAACTTCCTGATGTGATCTGGTCAGAGAGGCTTTTTAAGATGAGGAAGGGCAAGCCCAGCATTTCAGTGCTGACTTCAGGAGTCAGTGGATCAATCTTATGGGCTGAGGTTTGGGTTTTCGAGCTTGGTCAAATGGGCAGGGGTCACACAGGGCCTGGGCTGCTCTCCCCGACACTCCTTTGTGCTTGTCCTCTCCCCGGTCACTTTTGCCCTCCCCTGTTGCTTCTCTACCACTACAGGGACCCCCTGCCAGCACATCCACCCCTGCACCCCTAACTTGCACCACTGTCCTGTGTCCATAGTGGGACCCTCACGAGCCTTTGGCCACAGGACAGGGCACCAGCTGCCAGCAGAACACCCTTTCCACCTAGGACCCCCACCAGCTCTGGTCAGGTCCATGGCCTGGTGCTGGCGGAAACCATGGAAGGGAAGACTAGCTGTCCAGGAGTCTCAGGCTGTGGGGACCCTGACCCACCCCAACCCCTTTCACTCTGAGACCTTTTTTGCCCCACACAGTGGAATTTTGGGCAGCGCCAAGACTGCACAACCTGGCTGTAGCCCTCCCTCTGCACTCCATCCTTGTGGCATGTCCCAGGGTTCATTTTCCCACCTGTTGAGGAAATCAGGTGCTGGCATCTTGTGGCCACTACCTGGCATCCCTGCTGAGCTCCTCACTGGTTTCTCAGCAGCAACAGCCTTTCCCACTTCTGACGTTGGATTCACATGTGTGCCAGCTGGAACATGCACGTGTCTGTGTTGTGAACACAGCACCAGCATCCCTTCTCGCTGCAGGGCGTGCCGGAGGACCTGCTTTTCTTCTACCAGCACCTCAGGAAGGGCGGCAGCGTTGTCCGTGTGGACCAGAGCCTCCTCCTCTACCGTTACCACCCACTTGCGGCCACACACTCTATCCTCGAGTAAGTAAGCCCAATGGGTTGCAAAACGCATGGGACTGCAGTGTGGGCAGGGGATGGGGGTATGTGAGGCCTGGGGGTATGAGTGGGTCAGGGCAAGGGGTGTAATTCAGGGGAGTAGGGGGAGGGGAACAAGAGGGGGTGCAGAGTCATGGAGCGTGGGCAGGGCCCGGAGGTGTGTGAGGCCCAGGAGCATGGGTGAGCTGGGGGCGTGGGAGGGCCCCCAGTGAGGGGGAGGCCCCCGCCTGGCCAAGGCCTGGCTGGTGGGGTAGGCTCTAGTGCTCAGGTCAGGGCTCTGCCTAGAGCCCCAGCCTGGCGGGAAGTTGCAAACAGTGGTGCATGAGGATACAGACACACTGGTGTTCTTGGAGAAAGGGCATTTCCTGAAGGGGCTGGGCAGCACAGGATGACAGCTGAATACCTTTCCTTTTTGTTAGTGAGGTTAGATGAATGTGCACCTGCCGATGGGGCAACGGGCCTGGAGCAGCCTCCCCATACGTGGAGGGGCTGCTGTGGACAGAGGCTGAGCCACATTCTCCATTTGGGCTTCGCAGCAAGAAGGGCGAATGAGTAATGGTGGGCTCAGGAGACCTGGTAGATTCCCCATCCCTCTTCTCTGCCTGGCAGGGGCCCTCATAGACCTGACCCTGACTTTCTAGTCACTAGGGACGCCTCACAGCTGGCAGGGCCAGGGCAGGGAAGGACCATTAGGATGAAAGAAAGGAAAGGAGTGTATCTGTAATTTCTTAGTTGGACTGTGTATATAAAAGAGAGTCAGCCCACCTTCACTGTCCCATGCACCCCTTGGTACTCGCCTGTCATACTATTTGAGAAAGTAACCTTAGGGGCTCCTCCAACTCTGAAGATCTTGACCCAGAGTCATGCCTTTGTGTCTCTGGGAGTTCAGTTCTGTTGATGAAAAGATGCCAAACTCTGTAAAATATCTTAGGATGGTTTACTCTGGCCAATTTGAGGACCTAGACCTAAGCGTATATCCCCAGGATGTCCCGAAAACATGTGCCCACTGTGGTTGAATGGTAGCTTGACTATATACAATTTAGGAGGACATAAGTTATAAGGAACCATAAATCAATACATTGGTTTGGAAGATTTACATTGGTTCAGCCTAGGGAGGTGGGCATCCCAAGGCGGAGGGGTTGGGTATGCTGGCTATAGGTGGATTTTTTGACTGGCAACTAGTTAGCGTAGTTATCTAAAGAAAACTTGAAAGCAGTAATGGAAATGAACAGCTTGAGGAAGATATAAGAGCAGAATTTTTTGATATGTAGATGAAGTTTTAGGTATGGTGGTGATGGACTTCAAACAGAGCAGGTAGTTGGTTTAAAAGATGCCAGAGTTCCCTAGACAGCTTTACAGGCTCTTAAAATACTTTGATATTTTCCTTCTTTGTCTCCCAGTCACTTTGGAGAGTAAATCACATTAAAAGTTAGGAATTTGGCAATGGAAAGAATAAAAAGCCAATTTAGTCCTCATTTGACCCTGTCCTTGCCCTGGACAGGGTTGAGACTCACTGCAAGGTTGTGCCCCCTCAGATGGGAATCATCTCTCCTGAGAGGTCTGATGTCCACCATCACAGTGAGGACATGAAGTCCAGCATTGTAGTGGGGGGTGTTTATGGGCGTGGGGTCCCAGAACACAGGTCCATGTTCTTGAACTCTCTCCATGTTATTGAACCTTGTGCTATTCAGTGTCCTTGAATTCTCTCACATGTGCTAGTCAACATTAACACCTAGCTTCTTTATTTACAAATGTGTTGTTGCTGTTGTTTAGAGACAGGGTCTTGCTCTGTTACCCAGGCTGAAGTTCATCATAGCTCACCACTGCCTTGAACTACTGAGCTCAAGCAATCAATCCTCCTGCCTCAGCCTCTTGGGTAGCTGGGCTTACATGTGTGCACCACAATGCCCATCTAATTAAAAAAAAATTTATTTTTTTTTTGTAGAGACAGGGTTTTGCTATGTTGCCCAGGCTGGTTTTGAACTCCTGGCTTCAAGGGATCCTTCTGCCTCAGCCTCCCAAAGTGCTGAGATTATAGGCATGAGCTACCACACCTGGCCTGTTTATAGATGTAAGCAAAAGAACTTGCCTTTGTATTTTCTCTTGCCTTTTATTAAACCTCAATTTCAACAGGATAGCTTTAAAGGAGCATCCTTGTTGGAGAGTTTATTGTTATGACCCTGGCTCAATACTGGTTGATTTACACACCTGGGGGAAAAGGTCATTTAATCAGAAGACATAAAAAATAGTCTCAAATGTGTATGCCCATAATAACAGTTTTAAAATACATGAAGCAAAAACTGACAGAGATAAAGGAGTGATAGACAAATGCAAATTGCAGTTGGAGATTTTAATACTTCTTTCTCAGTGATAGAGGTAAGGAAAGCATCTGTATGATAAAGATTTGAGGCCGGGCATGGTGGCTCATGCCTATAATCCCAGCACTTTGGGAGGCTGAGGTGAAAGGACTGCCTGAGCCCACGGGTTCAAGACCAGCTCGGGCAACTTGGCGAGACCTCATCTCTACAATAAATCAAAAAATTAGCCGGGCATGGTGGCACATGCCTGTGGTTCTAGCTACTTGGAAGGCTGAGGCAGAAGGATCTCCTGAGCCCAGCAGGTCGAGGCTGCGGTAGCCAGGAGTGTGCCACTGCAATCCAGCCTGCGCAGCAGAGTGAGATTCCAACTCAAAAAAAGAGATTTGAACAGCACTGTCAGCCAACTTGATCTAATGATATTTACTGAACGCTACACTCAACTGCAGAATACACATCTTTCTCAAGTCTAAGATATGCAACATTTTGGACCATAAGACAAGTCTTAAATTTTAAATGGTTGAAATCATACAGAGTGTTTTATGATCACTGTCTTAGTCTGATCAGGCTGCTATGACGGAACACCATAGACTAGGGGGCATATATGCAATGGAAGTTCATTGCTCACAGTTCTGGAGGCTGCAAGTCCAAGCTCAAGGCACTAGCAGATTCAGTGTCTGGTAAGGGCTGCTTCCTGGTTCACAGATGGCTGTGGAAGGGGCAGAAGAGTCTCCAGGGGTCTCTTTTTTAAGGGTACTAATTCCTAATCACCTACCAAAGGTCCCACATCCTAATACCATCACTTAGGGGTTAGGATTCAATATATGAATATGTGGGAAGGGACACAAGCTTTTAATGTTTAGCAACCACACAGAATTAAATGAGAAATCATTAAGACATCTTGAAAATCCAAAATACTTAGAAATTAAGTAGTCAAGGGGAAAAAAAATCACAAAGGAAATTAGAAAAAAATTAAAATAAAAACAATATGTCAAAATTTGTGGATAGAGTTAAGGCTTTAATGGCTTATATTACAAAAGAGGAAACTAAGCAATTACCTAAGTGTCCACCTTAAAAAGTTACTAAAGCAACAGCAAAGTAAACGTCAAGTAAATAAAAGGCATAAAAGTGAAAGATGATGACATTGAAAATGGAAAACTAATAAAGAAGATCTACAAAACCAATAATTGATGGAAAGAAAATCAGATTGACAAACCTCTAACAAGACTAATTATTTTAAAAATACAGAATTACCAATATCCTATTGGGAATGAAAAAGGGAGTATCACTAGAGTCTATGGGTGTTTAAAGAATAAATAATTAAAAGTTAAATTTGTAAATTAAAGACTTTCCACAAAGCCAAGCCAAGCCAGATGGCTTAATTGACGTATTCTGTCAGAGATTTAAGAAAGAAATAGTACCTACATAAATTATCCCAGGAAGTAGAGGAAAAGAGAGACCTACTGGGCTGGGCAGGAACTCCTAGCTCACTTCACGAGAACAGCACAACCCTGACAGTAAAAGGCTGCAAGAATATTACAAGAAAATAAAATTATAGACTGATGTCTCTCATGTAAATAGATGTGAAAATCTTTTACAGAATACTAGCAAAATACTAGCAGTTCAGCAATACTACATATGAAAGGATAATACATAAATACAAGTTTGATTTGACATTCAAAAATCGATTCATATGGTTTACTACATTAACAGAACAGAGGAGCAATATCATACACTCATCCCAGTAGGTGAAGAAAAAGTATTTGCTAACATGTAATGCCTGTTTATGATCTTTTTAAAAAATGTAGCAAACTAGAAATAGAAGGGAACTTTCTCAATCTGATAACCTCTCCAAAAACCTACAACTGAACTCATACTTAATAATGAAAGACTCAACCAGGTGTGGTGACTCATGCCTGTAATTCCATCGATTTGGGAGGATGAGGTGGGAAGATCACTTGAGCCCGGGAGTTAAAGACCAGCTACCAAAAAATAAAAAATAAAAATAAATCAATACATTAGCCAGGCATGGTGGTGTGTGCCTTTAGTTCTAGCTACTCAGGAGGCTGAGGCAGAAGGATTGCCTGAGCCCAGGAGGTTGAGGCTGCAGTGAGCTGTGATCGTGTCACTGCACTCTAGCCTGGGTAGCAGAGTGAGACTGTGACTCAAAATAATAATGATGATGACAATGACTCAATGCTTGCTCCCCTGAGATCAGGAGCAAGGCATGGACATCTGCTCTCGCTACTTCTGTTTAACATTTTATTGGAGGTCAGTGCAATAAGACAAAGGGAAAAAATACAAACATTAGAAAATGGAAATAAAACTGTCATCATTCGTAGATGGCATGATTGTGTTTCACAGGACAGCAGAACAACTAATGTAGCAAGTTTTCCAGGGTATAAGTGCAGCTAATGTGCCTTATATATATAATGTGTGTATATATATTATACATACGTGCATGTCATATCTATAGAATAGAAATTAACAATTGAAAAATGCAGTTTAATAAAAAGTACAATGACACCAAAACCAAAGTACTTATGGGTAAATTTAGCAAAGTACGTGTATGTCCTTTACACTAAAAACTACAAAAAAATTGCTGACAGAAAGTAAAGGTGACATATAGACAGAGAGACATGGAGTCCATGGGCTGAAGACTCATTAACATGCCAGTTCTCCCCACGCTGACGTGCATACTCTGCACAATCCCAGTAAAAGTCCCAGCAGGCTTCCTTATAGAAATTGGTAATCGGATTCTAAAATTTGTGTGGCCTAAACAATCTTGAAAATAACAAAATTTGAGGACTCACATGCCCAATTTTAAGACTTACTCTGAAGTGGCAGCAGTCAGGAAAAAGGCAATAGCTTGAAGGTGAACAGACACATCAGTGAGACAGAACAGAGGAGACAGAGATACATTCGCACTCCCATACTCAATCGACTTTTCAACAAAGTCCCTAAGACCATTCAGTGAAGAAAGGAAAATATTTTCAACAAGTGAAATGACTCGACATCCATGTGGACAAAAAAATGAATCTCAACTTCTATCTCACACCATACAGGAACATTAATTCAAGATGGATCTTAGAAGAACAGATAAAACCATGAAGCATCTAGAAGAAAAAAATCAGGGAATGTCTTCATGATTTTGGAACTGACAAAAATTTGTCATAGAGGGCATCAGAATCATTAACCACTTAATAACTGATAAATTGGACTTCATCAAAATTGAAAATGTTTGCTCATAAAAAGACATCACCAGGAAAATGAATAGGCAAACCACAGACTGGGAGAAAGTATTCATAATCCATGTATTTAACAAAGAACTAGTGTGGAGAATATGTAAAAAACACCTACAACCCAATAATAAAAAAGAAACAATCCAATAAAAATAGGCAGATTACCTGAATGGATGTGATACTTCACAAAGTAAGATACATAAATGGTCAAAAAGCAAATGAAGAGGTGTTCATCATTATTAGTATCAGAGAAATACAAATCAAAACCATCGCATGCCACTAGAATGGCTAAAATTAATGTCTGGCAATTCCAAGTGTTAGCAAGGTTGTGAAACTACCAGAACTCACATACATTGCTCTCCAGGATGTAAAATGGGGTCCATCCTCTTTGGAAAACTGTTTGCCTTTTTATCATTAATCAAATTGATACCTACTTTATAACCCATCAGTTCCACTTCTTTGTGTTCATTCAAGAGAAATGAAACATTATTCACATATAACTGTTAGTAATTGGCAAGAACTGAGAACAGCCCACATGTCCACCAGCAGATGAGTGATAAATTTTGTGTTAATGGGATGTTCTCAGCAATAGAAGAAAATAAACTACTGGTACATGCAAGAACATGGATTCATGTAAAAAATGTGGTTAGTGAAAGAAGACAGACAAAAAGCTACCTACTATGGATTTCACATCCATGAAGCTCTCCAGCTGGCAGAACCTGGACCATGGAGACAGATGCTGGATACGTGGCGTCATCTGGGAATGCAGATTCAGGGACACTTCCTGGGGTGTGGGAGATGCTCTGTGTCTTGATGTGGTGTGAGTTACATGGGTATGTGTGTCATAACCCACTGACCTGTGCACTTATGATCCCTGCACTTCACTCTGTGCAAATTACACCTCAACCTAAAATTTTTAAATGTCTGTCCAGTGTTTCCCTGAGGAAGTAA
Source organism: Tarsius wallacei (assembly GCA_963574415.1). Classification (NCBI taxonomy): domain Eukaryota; kingdom Metazoa; phylum Chordata; class Mammalia; order Primates; family Tarsiidae; genus Tarsius; species Tarsius wallacei. The sequence goes on along the minus strand of CAUYQG010078908.1, from coordinate 34,575 downwards.
CCCCTTTCCCCCATGTGTGAATGGAGCCGGAAACTTGGGGTAACACACTAAGGTGGCTGCCAGGTCTTTTCAGCACTGTGAGCTCTTCGGCAGACAACGAAATGCAATAACATTCGAGGCTCTTCTGCCATCCTGCAGGTGTACCATGTGTGTGCCCTGTCTTGAGATGGGCAAAGTGAGTTACGCAGTACAGGGTTCTTCCCGCAGCTGTAAGACCCAAGTCGCTTTGCATGGTGACACAGCACACCTCAGCCTGGAATGGCTGGTGTAGCACATTAGGAGGAAACAGGGCAGTGGGCCAGGGGCTGTGCCCCACCAGCATCCTGTCTTCTGGAACACAGCTGCCTTGTACTCAGAACTATTATTTTTTTGGCAACATGAAGCTTTGCCACCCACAACACGAAAGAAGTGATCTAATGTGAGTTTCTGTATTGGATTAAACGCCGTTGAGATGCAGGTGGTGACACCTCCTAGGTAATGACTTAATTATAACCTCGGGCTGCTCAGGAGTCAGTTCCTTCACATTTTTTTTCTCAAAAAGTCCTCACTGGAGAGTGCTGCCCATGCCCTTTGTACTATAAATAGAGAATGGGCAGCATTTATGGCACTTAGCAATTTTTCCTGTGAAATATATAAGACAAACCAGCAGTCATAAAGGAATATAGACTTAAATTTTAAAATTACCCATGCCCGAAACCTCCTGCTGTGGTATCTATAATTTCACCCATCCTTTCACACTTCTACTAAATGTATTTCTCCAGAAATGGACTTCACCTCTCTCAAAATGTGTACACGGCAGCATGCTGCCTCTCCTTCCTGGACATTGCTCTTTTGCTGAGTGTCATATGTGAGATCAGCCTGTGTTGATGCATGTTGTTAAGCTACTCATTCTCGTAGTGCGTGGTGTCCCCAAGGACACTGTGCGTGTGTTCTCCCATCCAGGGTGTACGTCTTCACCCCCACATGGTGTTGTGTCTCTAAGGACACTATGGTGTGAATGTTCTCAGGGACGGCTGCTCTGTTTTGTCTGAGATGATGACTGAATTTGCACACTGACCTGTCCTCCTGTCCCTTCCAGCTGGCAGCCTGTCCAGCCGCCTCTTCTTCTGACCCTTGGGACTCCTAGTGCAGTGATATGTTCATGACACACAGCTTTTTCCCCGAAAGGTCTGGCATTGCTGGTGTGTGGGCTGGAGAACCCAGCATCTTAGCCTGCTTCCCAGCCCTTGGTCAAGGTCGCAGTTTTCTTGGAGTAGGTTACGTGAGAGGTGCTGCAGCACTCGAGAGTCCTGTTCTCCCTCATTTAACACGAACTGAAACAAGTATAAAAGTGAAGAGAAACACGCAAACTACAGATGTTTCTTTATCATGGCTCCTTATAAACTTTATCTTCTTCTAATGTGCTGACAGGTTCAGACCAGAGACCACCTAAGAATACTCAGAAGGCCCAGGGCCGTCAAAGAGGTACCTCCTCAGAGGAAACCTCCTGGTCTGTCTCAAATGGACCAAGAGTCTGTTGTCCTGGATGGGTGCTTTGGGTGCCCACCCCAAGTTCTCCTGGAGCCTTGACAGTTTCCCTTTTACATGTAGACCCACAGTCCCTCCCAGCTGATGTGGGTGGAGTGAGGCAGGGTTGGATTTGTCCCCTACAGAGATGCCCAACAAGCCTAGCCTGTTCACCGTCAAGAGTCCAGAACCCATAATCAGCTGCATTATCTCATGGCCGAGTCCTGTCGCTTCTTTGCCAGAGCTGTCCTTGCATGGTTGCACACGCATATGCACACACATGTACCAACTCAACGTGCACACCTGCACCTGCGTGAATGTGCTCATGTGGATGCACTCACACTGCACGTGTACATACTCCACACATGCAGGCACAGCACACATACACACGAATGTACACACACAAATGTGCACATGTAGGCACACTGCAGACTCATGCACACCGCTACACTACACACCTCTCAGTGCACACATGATACATCTATACTGCACACATACATGCGTATACTCACTGTACACATGCATGCTCAGATCGCATATACGTTCACTGCACATGCATGCCCACATGTGCATACTTCAGGGGCTGTCTTGGAGTCACTGACTGGGACAGGTGTCTCCCTGTGGCCCTGTGGGACTGTGGGGAAGAGACAGCTTCTCAAGAGGGCCACAGAGTCCGGGTGAGGACAAGGTGACCTCCAGGAAGGACTTCTTTGGAGGCCTGAGCCCCCTGAACTGACAGAGGGACCATGTGGCTCCCTGTCCCATCTCCTCTGAGGGCTTCTGCTGCAGACAGGGGGTTCCCCGGGGCTGGGGTCAGCGGTCAGACAGATGGCCACCAGGATCGTCCAGGGTCTGGGCAGGTGCCAGCACCACCCAGCCAGGACTCCACAGCCCCTTTCCACGACTCCACCTGCAGCTTCACCATGCTGGCCTCGTGTATTCCTTGGGCCCCTCTGCCCAGAATGCCCCGTGTCTGTGCTGACCCCCCAAACCTGCCCTTTGCCTTCTCACCTTGGGGTCACCTCTGGGACAGTTGCATCCTGCATTCTCAACTTTAGAGGGAAAGAGGTTAGCATTTCTGTCATCTGAGGCAACCAGTCTCTTCCTCGCACAAAGAGTCTCTTCCATGTGTTAGAACTAATTGCATGAGGCTCACTATTCTTTTGTTCTTAGAAACTTATTTTCTTGAATGTGGCCAGGTCTGTGTGTAGCCCTGGACCCGGGTGGTGTTTTATTTGGGCTGAAGTGTGCCTGGCTTGTGCGTTTCTCTCAGAAACCAAATGCTCAGCAGCTACGGAGGGACTGGCTAGGTCCAGGGTGAGGGATTAATCCCTCTGTATCAACTCCCTGGGGAGCCTTGAGGCCACCACTCAGCCCTATGCTGTAACTAAGGGTCTGTGTTTGCGGCGGGGGAGGGAGGCTGAGGTGGGAGGAACTGCTGAGCCACCGAGGCCTGAAGACACTGGGACCAAGGCTGCTGGGCCTGTGCTCCAAGGACACTGTCACCGGCTCCAGAGCTATGTCCATGGCCAGCCAGATGCTTTCCAGACCCAGCCTGGAGGGGCTCCTAACAGACATGGCTCACAGAACCACCCCGGACTTGGCCAGGGCAGGGTTTGCCGGGCACCAGGGTCATTGTGGCAGGAATCCTGGATGGGAAGGCCACATCACAGCAGCTGGCAAGTATGGTGTCTGGGATGCCTTCCAAGCTTGGCTTCTGTGGCAGGCTCAGGTGGTCCACAGCACAGCTTCCAGGAGAGGCGCCCACAAGCCAGTGGTCGATGGTAATGGGAGTGGAGCCTGGCAGGAGAGATGGGGAGGATGTGGCCCATGCAGAGGTCAGGGGGGCAGCAGCAGGCATAGGAAGGACCCTGGGGTGAGTGCCTGTCACAGGAGGGGCAGGAACACCTGAGACCATTTCTGGGGAAGGGAAGGCTGCTGCTTTTGCCGGTGAACCTGGGGCTGCAAGTGGCTTCAGGCATGAGCAACATGATCTTCTGACATGGGGCACAAACGTTCTTGCATGGGCATCTCTGTGAGTCTGATGTGGGTCATGTCATGCCTGTGTGCCCTTGGAAGCTCCCTTTCCCCTCCAGATTGTCCAGTGCTGGCTTCATGCAGGGTCTGAAAGGCAGCCCCTTCCTGTGCATCTGATCACGTTCAGTGGAGGTGCCACATATGCTGGTTGCACTGCCCTGCCATGGGGTCTGCAGTACCCTGCGCCCAGTGGGAGTACCTGTTGGGATCCATAGGAAGAGCAGGTCCTCGCCTAGGTAAGACGATATGTCCTGTGGCCCCTGGGGCTTTTCACAGGAAATAAGGCCACGTGGTGGCTTGTGGCTGCATCCAGCTGTGGTAGGTAGCCTGACCACAGGGTGGCCAGTCTCCTTCAGGGTCCCAAGCCAGGCCTAGTATCCACCCATCAGTAGGGTGAGGCCAAGTGTGCATGTTGCCAGGGCCGTGAGGGCCTGGGATGGTGTCCCAGGCTGTTCATCACCACCTCCTCCACCTAGGACAACTATCTGGGCACACCGTGTTCACTTCCTGGAAGAGTGGGCCCTGCCCCGCTGGGCAACCTTCACCATTTGGAACGCAGGCAAGCAGGGGCGCCGACTGTACCGCAGCCTGACTACCGCCAGCCGGTGCAAGGTAGGTCTGTCCTTTCCCCAACCCCTGACCGTCCCCCCAGAGCTGCCGCCCTGTGATTTCCTTGTGCTCACTCCCAGGTGGTTGCGTTCTGTGATGTCGATGAGAACAAGATCAGGAAGGGCTTCTACTGCTACGAGGACTCTCAGGTGTGTGGGGCTGTATCATGTCACCCACAGGGTCACCCACACTGCTCCTGGCTGAGTGACAGCTGCCCAGAGCCTCCCTGGGATAGTCCACCTAGGCCCCATCCGGCACATGCAGCTTCCTGGCTCCTTGGGGTCTCTGGAGAGTCCATCCCTTGGGTAAAATCCCTTGCATGCTCCTCATGGGTCTGTGCGTCAAGTTCAGCCCACCCCAGTCAGTTTTGCAGGTGGCTGCAGGGAATGGGAGGAGGGGGAGGGGTCAGTGGAGACAAGGGTACTGCCCTAACCAGCCTATGGCTCATGTCCCTGGCACATCTGCCACCTGAGCCTGGGCTCCTGTGTGCACCAAGCCACGTGAGCAGATGGCTGTGGCCGCGCACACCCAGGAGGGCATCCTCTCCTGTTGCAAGCCAAGTACCTCAGGGCTGGGCTGACAGCCATCTCTTTCAGGAAAGGCCCAAGCCCCGCATCCCCATCCTGCACTTCCGAGCGGCCCGGCCACCATTTGTCATCTGTGTGAAGCTGGTGAGTGTCAGGTCTCATCTGGGGGGCTCAGGGGTCTTGGGCTCTGCCACATCAAACTCCATGTAGCTGCTTGATGACCATGTGGTCCAGGACAAGACCCAGGTCATGCAGTTGTGGATGTGGGGACACATGGCCACAGCTGTCCATGCCCTTGTTTTAAGCCAGCTTTTTCTCACATCCACTGCAACACTACAGGCCAAGCTGGGAGGAGGAGTTGCTGCTCTCTGGGGCAGGAGGCAGTTCAAGGTGGCTGGCGTGGGGGCAGGCCACAGGGGTGTCGGAGGATACCTTCTACAGCTGGCCTCTCTTTTCGCCTTTAAACACCTGTGAGACCAACATCTGTGAGAAATGTGCAAAGCGCCAGGCCTCAGTACTGCATCTGTGGTGCCAAGGCTGGACCACAGGGTACAGGTCACCATCTTCGGCTTCTGCTCCCATGGTCTGAGGCAGCTGCACCATGGATGCTACCCGCTAGTCTTGACTCACACGTATGATGGCTCTTGGTCAGTCAGGCCTCCAAATACAGTCTTCACCCCAACTGTGGGAGTCCATGCCGGCTAGGGGAAGGCAGGTGCTGAGGGGTTGGCCATCAACGGAGTGGCTGGGCCCTGAGCTGTGTTGGCAGGGATCATGGGAGGACACAGATGTGGGCACAGGCTGCTACTTCTGGCAGCTTCCAGCCTGTGAGGGCTCAGTGCATGCCACAGCCAGGGAAGACTTGGGTACAAGCAGTGATGGCTGCTACCCATTGACCTTGGTCTCCTTTGGCCCCTCCTCTGTTAGAAGGGGAGCAGAAGTTCAGAGAAGTCCACCTGACAGGTGAACAAGGGCCACCTCCAAACCTAGCCTCCTCGGGAGGCTTGCAATGGCCTCTTGGAGCCCAGGGAGCAAGGGCCTGACTGAGCCAGATCTGCTGCTCCCCCGACAGGACCTCACAGGGGGCACATTTGAGGACAACCTGACGTCACTGCACCTGCAGGAGGGCCAGGACTTCCTTCACTTCAGCTGACAGACCCACGCTGCTGTCGGGTAGGTCTGTCCAGTGAAGCCTTGTTTGCATTTGCTGAGTCTCTTATGTTTCATGTCCCCGTCCATAAATTCTGCTCTTACGATTATTCTTCTAACTTCTTATGTGTTTAGCTCATTAATTTTCAGCCTTTCTTCTCTAACAAATAATTCAAGATTTCAGAATTCCTTAAGTACCACTTTAGGTGATTCCATCTATTGTGATTAACACTGTTTTATTAACTTTCATTAAATATTTCATCATTTCTTTTTAAACCATGTTTTTAAAAATGAGTTTGTTGTCAAGTATTTTAAAATCTGTACACACACATACACATGAGTTCTGCATTCCATACACATTCAGTAAGTTGGGGTTTTATTTTTCCACCATGCCTTACTAATTTTACATCAAATGTATCACTTTCAATAAAATACACTATGGTGGGGAGGTTGGTTGATATCTTCTTGTTTTAATATATTCTGAGACTGTGCTACAAGGTACATACAAGTGTAGGAAAGGTCTACATAATACTGTTGAATTGAGTCTTTATTCATCATGTAATAATCTCTATCCCTAATAACATTGTCTTTACTTTTTAAAGTATTAACATAGGTACTGTCTATGTTAATGACCTTGGGCTAGCTTTGTCAGTAATTTAACTGTCTTTTCTTTGTGCTTTTGTTTTAGGTGTGTCACTTGTAAATGCAGATAGCTGTATTTAATCCAGCTTAATAATCTTTGTCCTTTACTGAGAGAATTTTGTCATTTACGTGGAGATTTTAACCCATTTGCATTTATTGTGTGTGCTAACTTATTTATTTTGAATGTATTTTTTGCAGCTTTTCCATGCCATTCTTATTCTTGCTCCAGTTCTCCCCTGCTATCAGTAGAGAAGTTATGTTCTCCATGTACTAACTCTTTTTGTGGTCGTACTTTCAGCATGCATACTTAGCCAAGCTGATAACTGAACTATCTGCATGCAATTCCAGGAGAGCACAAGGACTTGAGATGCTTTAAATCCAGTCATCAACTCCACTCCTAACTTATATGCTAGTCTTTCCCATTTTAAGCATTTCTACATGTGTAAAAGGATCCACATATAAGCCACTTTTCTTTTTGTTTACATGGTCACAGTTCATTGTGTCTTTCCTCAGCATTCTTCCTTACATTTGAAACTACCCAAATGGAAACCATTTTCCTTCTGCCTAAAGTTTATCCACTAGAGCAGTGGGGATGAATTCACCCCCAGGAGATATTTGGTAATGTCTGGAGATACTTTTTGGGGGGGGGAGGGTCACAAATGGGTATAGGGATGGCCACCGGCATCTGGGATGTTGCTGAACACCCTACAATTCACAGGGCAGCCCTCACAACAAAGAATTTGGCCCCAAATATTAACGGTGCCAAGATTAAGAAAAAACAACTATGTGTTAGAAAGGCATGTTGTAATCTGAATGACTTTTGTTCTTGAATGATAGTTAAACTAAGTATGTAGTTCAAGCAAGCTGAGTTATTTTCTCTCACATAGTGAAGACCTTATTCTTCTCTTTTCTCAACTCTAGTGCTGCCATTGAGAAACTAGTCATTCATGTCGCCATGTCTTCGTCTTCTAATAATTCTGCAGTTTCACTGTGACCTATCTAGATGTGAGCTCTTCCCATTCTGTTTGGGACTGTTGCCTGTCAGCAAGTATGCCTCATCTTCTTCTGAGACCCAGGTTACACACAGGTCAGACTCTTCTCAATGTCTCTTGATGTTGTTTTCATATTTTCTAGTTGTCTCTAGATAATTTCTTCAGATCTCCCAGTTCTCTCAGCTTCTCTTCTGCTGAGTCGAGTTGACTGGTCCATTGAGCCTTTAATTTCACTTCTTACATTTTTCACTTCTACAATCTCTGTTTTTTTTTTTCCCCTAATCTCTTTTTGATAATTTCTGGCCCTTTATTGTTTTCATATTATAGCCCACATTTTTCCAGAGAGGTTTTGTATTTGCCTTGTCTGAGAGCACAACTAGTCAGAGGCCAGTTCAATCAAATTTTCCACTTTAGGAATTTTGAGGGTCCTACAGGAAATATAAACTAAAGCTACTCCAGGGGCAATGCTCCCCCCTGCAACCAACACTATATGGAGAACGAGGTAGGAGTGTTGCTGCTATTCCTTTGAGGAGGACTCAGTTTTCATTCACCCTTTTGTTGGTTCATTTGATGCACTGGATGCAGCTATTTACTTAGGGTCCCTATTTATGGGAGTCTTCTCTTCTATTAGATTTAACCCTGGGCCTTATATCCTGTCACCCATCCTGCTATCCAAAGTTTGTGGTTAGACTCCAGGGTTCAGCGGAAACCCTCAGGACCTCCAGGGTCTCTGCTGTCACAGGGAGGGTTTCTAGTTGTGCCTAGAACATGCTTATGGGTGTTTATAGAACACATTCTGTTTCAGGCACACTGGCTTCCTGCTGCTCTAAACTCAAAAAGTTCGTTCTACTTCTGGGCCACAGGTGTGCTCCTCTGCCTGCCACTGGGCACAATGTTTGGACTTCTGTCCAAATACTGCCCCTTCAGAGAGGTTTCCTGACCACCTCTTCCATGAGACAGCACCTAGCACACTGTCCGCTGCCTGCCCGTCTTTCTCCATGGCGTTGGACATCGCTGTCTTGAGGGCACCCATTTGCTCATCTGCCATGTCTGCCCAGCTCTCCCATAAGCTGTGAGAGGTAAGGGCTCCTCGCCAGATTCCATCACCAGGACTGAAGTGGGTTCTGGAACTACTGCTGAATGGAGAGGTCTCCAGGCCACTAGGGGTCTGGAGAACAAGTACCCTCGCAGCAGCGACCAATGGAGCAGAGGCAGAGCAGAGGCTGGCGAAACAATCGATGTTCCTTGAGGGAAAGTCAGACCAACATCAAAAGAGGAGCTGCTAAATGACATCATCGATGGGGCTGTGTGGGAACTGCCTGCCTTCACATTGTGCAATGCCATTTATCTGGAATCATTTGTCTTTTTTTAAAAATTAAATGAGAACAGTTCATTCTATTCTTCTCAAAAGCCACCCCCTGCCCCGCCCCCTGCAGCACATTCCAGGCTGCAGGAGCTCTGTGACCTGCAGGCATATCTGCACCTGGCAGGTGTGACAGTGGAGTCCCATGTGCTGCTGGGTCTGGTCATCTAGGAGCCCTCATGATATGACCTCAGCCAGTCAAGGAGACCTTGAGCTGGCCTTCCACCTACAATGGAAGGCTTCCCACTAAGTTCAAGAGGGAGGCATGTTTTCAAGCTTGAATGAAATAAAATTTTAAAATCTCACAAGCATGTAACTCACGGCTTTCTCTTTTAAGAGGTAAAGATTACTGGCCACCAGGTTGAGCACAAAAACCTTTCCAGCAGTTTTGGTGTCATAACCCAGGCCCTAAAAAAAGATTCTCATGAAGGCATCAGAGAAGCATAAAGTATCCTGTCAAGCCCAACTCCTGCGTGGCTAAGTGGCCCAAGCTGGGCCTCCAGTCCTGAGGACACATCATGCATGTCCCATGAGGGCCAGTCAGCTAACTGGACTGAGTATAGAACCATAGTCCTGGGTAATGTGGCCCTGACGATATCACAGATGAGAACCACGACTGAGCTTCACCTTAAATATGGGCGACCTGGTGGCCAGTAATCTTTACCTATTGTCCTATCCTCCTGGGTCTAGCCCCCCAGCCCCACTGGAAACCATAGGCAGAAGTACTTACTCAATCCATGGAGGTGCACTGCTGCCCCTTGGCTCCCCACAGCAGGCACAGGGCTGCCCACCCAAGCTTTTGGGGTCTAACTGGCCACATGTGCAGCTTCCTAGGTGCTGCGGGAGCAGTCATGCACCCCCAGTCCTTTGAGCACAGCAGGGGCCCCAATAGATGTGTGTAGGTCGCTACTGTCATGAAACTTGTACCCACGTCAACCTTGCTGACTTCAGGATAGATCAGCGTGAGCTTAAGGTACAATCTTTTCAAGAACGAAGGAGCCAACTGTGGTATTTCCTGCATTATCCTCAAAGAACACACACCAGATTCTGATGATACCTTCAGTGTGGGCATGAGTAAAGCTTAGGTCTGTATATGTCTATCAGTGGTATCTATGCTCCACGAGGGTTGTGCTATGTGCTTGATGTCCATTTATGTGCCAGTGGGAGGGCAGTCGCTCCCCAGCAGAATAGGCCCAGACACAGCATCTGCCCAGCACTCCAGATCTTGCCTGCCACTAGGGCTTGGCAGTTCCCTGGCCTTGGATCATCTGACATTTATCAATAAAAATCTCTCAGCACCAGTTACCAGTGGCTAAGACTGGGTGGAGACAGCACCAGGTGAGGAGGGGGCTCTGCAGCTGGTCCTGCCCCGTCCTCAGGACTGGAACAGAAGCCTCCAGGCAGGAGGAGTGGAGCAGACACCCTCTCTGGCCTTCGGCTGACCCGTGGGCAATGGTTCTGTAAGTCACCCTCACATGCATCAGTCTCAGAGACAGAAGTGCGAGCTACTTGGTACATGATTTTATAGGAAGCACACTTGTGTTCAAGTCAAGGCAGAATCAAGGACACATGAGTAAAAGCCGCCATCCAGTGACAGCCTCTGAGTCCCAGCACCACACGCACCAGCCAGCGCTGCTCTTCAACGGACAGAGGCACTGTCATGCCAGGCTTTCCGTGGTGACTGTCCTCAGGGGCAGGACATCCCACCAGGCTTGGCTCTCAGGACCAGCTTCAGCAGGCACCAGGCTGTAGGAAAGACACCACAGGGTTGGGCTGCACAGCACCTTACCTGTCTGTTCCCAGAAGGGGACCCCAGCCCTCTGGACTCCCGAGTAAAGACTGACACCAGTGCTGGATCCCTGCAGAAGCTTCAATTGTGCCATTTCCCCAGACACCCTGTGAGCCTGAGCCATGCAGCCAACAGGTGCCCATGGCTGATGTGACCTTGGCCTCCAAAGCACCACCGTGCAGTGACACTGCATGTGGGCTATGGGAGGGGAGTTGGCTATACTGTTCTCTTTTAACTTCATTCATGCATGTTTGAAAGTTTTTTCTAATAAAAATGTTTGAAAGGTCTCATAAAAATGTAAAAAACACATTTAATTCAGAAGTCTGATGTTGAGTGCAGTCTTTACAAACAAGAAAACTGCAGATGGCATCATGATGATCAGCCTGTCCTCACCACCCCTCAAGGTGTCACCCAGGTCAGTGCTTGCCACCCTGTGTATCTGGATGCAGTTTCTGCAAGAGGAAGGCCCAGACACGGCAGGACCAGAAGAGAAGGCAAGGAGAGAAGGGAGAGAAAGACAAAAAGTCTTTTCAGAAATGATTACTAAATTACAAGTATCCAGAGGAAACACACTGAAAGTTAATAAGGCAAAGAGAGGCAGAACAATCAAGAAAAAAGTAAGTGCTGAGAGGACCCAACAGGAAGGAAGGCCAAGAACATGTCCTCAATACCAAGGGCCCGGGTGCCGGGACAGCCTGGGCCAGGTCCCCACTGCAGCCAGGAAACCCTGAGGTACAGGCAGAAGCACAGCAATCCAGAGGCCAAGGGGGATCAAAGCTGAGCTTGATGCTGTGATTCCTTCAGGCTACAGTAAATCAAAGAATATGACCTCACGTAATCACTGTCAGAAGAGCAGGAAAATCACGGAATAACAAGGGGAAATGAAATAAAAACATTTTTCGCAATCCAAGTGAAGACAAGAAAGGAGAAAAACACTGAATAGGAGGGTCAAACAGAAAACAAAGATGGTAGTTGTAAAAGTGCAGTGGCATGCTCATGGCCACCGCAGCCTCAACCTGCTGGGCTCAGGCGATCCTTCTGCCTCTGCCTTCCAAGTAGCTGGAATCACATGCACGCACCACCACACCCAGCTAATTATTTTATTGTAAAGACAAGGTCTCACCAAGTTGCCCAGGCTGGTCTGGAACCCTTGGGCTCTGGCAATCCTCTCACCTCCACCTCCCAAAATGCTGGGATTATAGGCGTGAGCCACCACGCCCAGCTTAGTTACACATTAAATATAATAATAGAGAACCACAATTAACACAGGTTATTAAACTGGACTTCAAAAAGATAAGACCTGACTATATACTGGTCATTAAAAAACCCATTTAAATTAAGAGCATAAAGAAGTTGAAAGTAAAATGATATAAGATACATTATACAAACACCCCAAAAATCTGATGTGTCTATATTAGTGTCAACTTCATGAAGCTTTATTACAGATAAAAGTGAATATTTCCAAGTGATAGTCAACTCTCCAGGAAGATGCCACAAACATGAACATATAAGCACCTAGTAACAGCATCAAGATGTATTGTGAAAGTTGACAAAACTAAAAAGAAAAGTTGAGAAATCCACAGCTTTCTTAGTAGCTGACAGAGTAAGAAACAAACAAAAAAGTACAGCTAGGCCATTTTGAAGAGCCCTAGGTGGCACAGTCAGTAACACTACCTACCAGACAGAACACAGGGCAGCCAGCATCAGTTGCTACAGGTAAAGAACTTGGAGGCATCACTCCTGTCGTGCAAGAAAAAGCTGTACCTGCTGAAAGTCAACTACCTTTCTCAGACCTGTCAAGAAAACAGGTCACCCTGACACTAAAGAGATGGGAGAATACAGAGAGCCAAGATCAGTTTCCTTGTGCAGAGGCCACTGGGCCATAAACTGTGGGCCTGTGTATGTGGCAATTTTGACAAACTGCTGGAGGCTGGGAGTATTCTAGCTTGAGAGAGAGAAATTCCAGGGGCTGCAGCCTTAGGGGCCCCCACACCTTCCGGTGCTTTTCCTCTGGAATGCACCAGGAAGATCTGAACACACCAGGAAGGCCTGTGAATCGCCTCCAGTGCCTTCTCCCTCACAGAGGCCTTTCCAAGGGATGGGACTCTGCCAAAGCCTGCCCAGCTGGGTAGGGGACACAGCCCAGAGGCAGGGAAGGAGCCACACCACAGGAGACACACTGTGAAGGCTGCAGACCCAGGCATAGGGATGCTGACAGACTGAGAGTGAATGGGGAGATGAGAGAATGGGCCCCATTCCCCATCCTACCATGAGCAGGACTGGGAATTCCAGCTGAAAGAGCTGCAGGAGTCAAGCGTGCTCTAAGGAGGAGAACACAGGGAAGCCGAGAGTCTTAAGGGGAAACAAAAACGGATGCTGGAAGAACGTAAAGACTCTAAAACCTATAGCTACGGTGAACACTGAACACAGAGTAACTCCCAGCCAGAAAAACATAAATCCTCACACTAAAGGCCCACTTACTTCAGATCCAATTACTCAACACAGCATGTCTGGTTCTCAACAAAACAAGACATGCCAAGAAAGCAAAACCCAGAGAGAATGAGCATCAGAGCCAGACGTGGATATGCCAGAGACGTTGGAATTATCAGACAGAGAATGTAAAGCAACCATGATGATAAGCTGGGAGCTCTAATGGAGAAAGTAAACAACATGAAGAGCAGGCAGGCATTGCATGCAGAGATGGACGCTCCAAAGACAAGGGGAAATGCTAGAGACCAAAACCACTGCAACAGAAAGGGAGAATGCTTGTGATGGACTCCTCAGAAGATCAGACACGGCCTAGGAGAGGATCAGTGAGCATGGAGGTAGTTCAGCAGAAACTTCCAAGCTGAAATGCAAAGACAAAAATGAAGGAAAGAACTAAAACACAAGATCATCCAAGAGCTGTGACAAAATTTTGCAACATCTCTACTTGGAAACTATAAAAGGCGGAGATAATTTCTAAATAAGTAGGTATAACATGTTCATTGGCAGAAGATTCAACATCACAGACATCAGTTCTTTTCAAATCCATGCAGAAGCTCCAAGTCACCTCAGACTTGGTTTTATCACACAAACTGACAAGTTGATTCTAAAAGTTTTACAGAAATGCAAAGGGCAAAGAAGAGTCCAAACAAAGAAAATAGAACTGGAGAACGGACACAATTGGGTATCATGACTTCACAAGGCTCACACCTGTGATAGATTGGACAAAAAGGTCACAGAATAGTACAAGGAGTCCGACAGTCACACATGTTATCACCTCATGACAATGCACTGTGCTAAGAATGGAGCTGGGTCAATCAGACATGGAAGAAAATGTGTATTGACCTCCTCAGATACAAAAGTCAATACCAGGTGGACTGTGAATTTCAGTGTTTTTACATTAAACAATAAAGCTTTCAGAGAAAATCAGGAACTCCATAACCTTGGAGCAGGTAAAGGGATCTTAAACAAGAGACATACAACAACTAAATAAACGGGGAAAGTGGCAAGCTGGTCCACATTAAATCTCAGGATGAAAAGCTGCCTCTGGGTAGAGTATTTGTAGCATGTAGAACACCTAAGGAACTTCTGCAGATAAAGTACAAAAGAGGACAAGCTAGAGAATAGGAAAATATCTGAAAAGATTTCACCTCATGAAAGAGAATGGTCAAACTACTGACAATCACATGAAAAGTGCTTAACTTTCTGTCAGCAGGGAGACACAGGCAAGACTACCACAGCCTGAAATAGCCACAATGGAAGAGATGGGAGCCAAGGGTTGGTGGCGATGTGGCCACCAGGCTTGCATATGCTGCTGGGGAAATGCTCAGAGGTAAAGCCACTTTGGAACCTGCTTGTCATCATTTCCTACAGTCTCTCTGCCAGGTGCCCCCACTGAGATAGGACTCCATATTTGTGGTAGGCCCAAGGTGCACAGCCAGAACAGCAGGATAGGAGAGCAGGGGCTCCACTCTGCCTTCTGCTTTGTGCCCTGGGTGAGCCACACACCAGGATCAGCCTCTTTTCTGTGTGTTCTTCAATAAAAAAGTTTAAGAAAAGTCTCCAGAGAAACAGCAAGCAAGGTGTCAGAGGGACAGGAATGGGGCTGGGTGCAGGCAGTATCTCTGGACATGTTCCAGGTGCTTTATGGGAGTTCACTCACTAAGTGGGAGCTGCTGTGATCTCTGCTCTACAGAACTGATAGGCGGAGGAGACCGCTATGGGCGACCTGACCTCTGCCCAGTACAACACAGAACATGGAAGAACCATGCTCAGGGCACTGATCTCAGAAACCACAGTGGCACACACCAAGGCCATGGAAAATGGCAAGGAAAAGTATGACAGGCAGCCTCAGTGGATGGACACCAGCAGGCCCCAAGGCAGCCAGGGAGGTGGTTCTGCAGACCCTGGGGAGGGCAGATATCCCGGAAGGACCAGGTAGGGGGCTGAGGCCTCCTTTCCATACAGAAAGAGGTTTAAGAGGTGCTCAATGTAAGGCTCCGAGAACTTGGATGCAGCAGCCACTGAAGCACAGAGCACAGAACTTGTCAACAGTGTGGCAAGCCCCTGGTCGGCATCCCAGAAGCTCTAAGAGTTGGCTAGATGTGGGAAGGAGGGTGCTGCATGATGGGGTGGAACAGCGGCGGCAGGGCATGCTGGGAGCAGCAGCAGGAACACCTGAGCTCGTGATGGTCTCATTTCCTTCAGAAGGAAAAATGACCCTGAAGGGATGGTAAGGGCAGCTCCTTGGGGTTTCTCATCCAATCCTGTTCCACTCTTGGGAGGCAGATGGGGGAGGAGGAGGACAGGGGCACTTTCAGCCCTGGGAGCATGAAGAAACTCACAAAGAGAGAAACTTGGAGTCAAGCTGGTGCCAGTCCTGCCCATCCCATGGCTCCCAAAACACATCCCAGAGAAAGTGGCCTGGATTCCTAGGGGTCCAAAGGTATGGGCAGCAGCCAGAGAAGGCAGCTGAAATAGGGAGGGGGATGGGCAGTATGGACCCACTGTCAGGGAGCTGAGCATCATTACAGAGTTCTGGACAGCACAGGCATCATGGTGGGCACCTCATGCTGCAGAGATGATGTAGGTGTTACCTTAGGCACCAGCTGGGGTCTGGGCACACCCAGGAGGTCACACAGACGATTCCGTTGTCCTCTGACAACCAGGAGCTCTGCATCCCTGAGGAAAGAAAGGAGATGGCTGTGAGTCCTTGAATTCAAGTATGGGCATTGAATGCCCATTTGAAAAATCTCAGTAAACTTCCTGCCTGATGAGCAGAGACCTGCATCATCTTAAGATTGGTGAACATTAGGGAAAGGATACCCATCCCAGAAATCTATTCCCAGGAAAACCCTCTCGGGCACTAGGACAGAAAAGACATTTCCATATGCATTTCTCAACCAGGCTTAGGCCCAAACCCTTTTCAGGAACCCAAAGGAGGAGGCACCAAGGGAAGACAGGCCCAGTCCAGGGGCTGTGCCAGGAGGGTGCAGATGCCAAAGGGGCTGTAAGGGCTTTTAAAGTTTCATCTGAATTCAGCTCTTGATTTGTTACTTTCATTAAAAATAAAAACTTAAATTTAGCAGTGCTGTGGCAAAATGTTGGGCATGTTTGTCTTTTGTAATAAAAAGTTATTTTTAAATTCAAAGGAAATCTTAACAGAAAAGGGATTAAATTATGGGAAAAGACCCCTCCCCACCCTGTTCATCTTCCCTCCCTTCAACATTGAGGGAAAGGAGGGAGGTCCAGGCACCCTTAGGCCTGGGCCTGGCTGGGGAAGGAGCCCCAGGCCCAGCTCCAGATGCATGGTTTGCTGTCCTAAAGCTGATTATTTTAGAATCTGATCCAAAATGTGCCTCAGTGTTTTAAAAAACGTAATAGAAAAGCATGTCTCCAGCACAGTAGTTGAAACAGCTGGTCTCGATGAACATTTAGAAGACAGATCCCAGCTGCACACACCTCCTCTCCTGAGACCATGTGTTTCTGTTTAGGAGCTCTGGAAGCAAAGATGTTCCTCCTCCCAAGATAGGAAATCTCAATGAAGTCCTGAAGCTAAAAGGCCACCTTTCTAGGCACAGTGGCTCTTTTCCAGGCCACCTGTAAGCTGTGTGGAATCCTGGCCCCGCAGGAAGGTCACTGTTCCAAGACGCACCATGCATGTCCTCACCTGCTTTAGCAGGTGGCACTGACTTGACAGACCCAGCACCAATGCTCTGCGTTCAGCACGGAGGCCCCACTACTAGTGCTCTATGTGGGGCAATTCCTTGGGCAGGAGCAAGGACTCTGCTGCCCTGGCTACGCCACCTGGACACCTATGTGAACCCTCACTGTGCTTCGGTCCTTACCTCCCATCGTAGAAGGCTGCTCCCATAGAAGCGTGTACATACGTGTGAGCATGTGTGCTCATGTGTATTTGTGAGCACATGCTCACAAATGTGTACAGCACCCCTGTTGCTGCTCTTAAGACCACCTGGGTGGGCCCAACATGCCTTCTGCACTGCCAGTTGTACTTTTCGGGTCCTCTCTCCACCCACATGCCATCTCATTCAGGCCCTTCATTCCCATACACCTTTCAAACTCACTGCTCTGATCCACCAGGAGTGCAGAAGCCAGCCCAGGCTGCAGGAAACTGCCTGAAGTAGCCTTGGAGGGACACACCATTGTTTCCCAAGGGATATCGAGAGGCATAGGGCCCTGGTGGACCCCAGGAAAAGGCCTATATACAAGGCAGAGGAGGAAGGAAAACCCTTCTCCCATTTCCTTCTGCACCTCTTGATTTTTGAAACATGTTCTTATATGGCCTGTTCCTATTCCAAGAAAACTGAATAGAGGCTGGGGGTCTCCCTGAGGGGTATCTGGTGCAGCGACAACTGCCGTGCCGCCCGACGCCCTTCTGCTCCCGAGGCTGTTGGAAGTAGCTGCCTGGCAGCACAAGTGGAATGTCCCTGTGCCAGGATAATGGCTTCACTATATTTCTGACACCCCGACACTGGGGGTGCAGGAGCTCCCATCCCCAGAGTGACCCCCAAGGCCAGTAAAATAGCAAAACTGAGAATGTCAGCCCAGAGAGCTGATGACTAGTTAAGGGAAGAGCATCCCAGAGAGAAAACACTGGCCTCTACCAGGTGAGGGTTGGGACAAACCCATCCTCACACACAGTAACTTATATCTGGGAGAAAAACTGTTTTACTTTGAAAACTCCCACTTGGACAGCCCAGGAGGTGCCTGGCCCCTGCATCTGGCTGCCAGGCCCCTTGGGTGTGAGGCTCAGTGGGCACCACAGGTGAGGCATTTCAGCCTCCTCGTGCAGTCCAGAGCTGAAGCTGTTGAGGCCTGGGAACTCTTTCCTCATCCCTTCAGAGGTTTTGGGAGAGACGGGCAAATGCAGAGCCAGGAAGAGGGGTGGCATCAGACTCAGAGCAGCCATGTGGAAACAGGCTTCACGTACCATGCTGTATCGCTGAGCACGGCCATGACCTCGTCCAGCACATCTGCACCCACGATGTCGCTGTAGGTGAGTACCATCTCGTATACCTGGCTAGCAGTGGTCTTCCGAATCTGGGATTGGGACAGAGTACATCAGTGGGAGGGAAACACCACTGCCCACCCACAGAGACAACAGGACCCTGCCCAGGTCTTGAGACATGTTGGTGAAGACCGTTAGGAAGACAGCACTGATCATGCATCCCAACCTGGTGACCACAGGGCCGTAACCAAAAGGAGAAGGCATATCTCATACCCAGGTAAACCACCCTTGTCCAAATTCTGCCAAGGATTTGTAATGCCCAGGTTTATCATTCTATGTAAATAATCCATTAAAAATCTGCTTCCTCATTGGAGAAACACCTTTCTTTTCTAGTTGTGCCCTGGTGATAACATATTTCATTGAACAAGAGTGTCAGAATCCCCAAGCCTCTCCCCAGAATTCCCAAATTACCAGAACAGGACCCCAGGAATCTGCATTGCTGACAGCCCCAAGAGATGCTGAAGTGAGAGTCTAGCCATCCCACTTTGAGAACCACTGTATAATGTGAAAGTTATTTTTGCCTTTTAGGAAACTGTCACCTCTTGATGATTTAAAGAGCTTATTTTCCCCCCAGGCAAAGGAAAAGATAAATCTAACAGATGGGAGTTCCAAGGGTGAAGGGCACTGTCCCTCAGGTGTGAGTTGAGCCACCTCAGTCTGGTACCTTCTAAGAGCCCTTGAGCCTAAGCCGTACGCACACAGCAGCCCCTCCTGCCCCAGCTCCAGAGCCCACAGACAGGTTTACGTTCGTATAAATGCCAGCCAGACATCCAGTTCTTGACGCCAAAACATTGAGTCCAGAACCCTCTGCCGATGACAGCACCTGTGACTCGTCACCCCATGGGACTAGTTAACAAGTAAAGTCAAAGACCCTGCTTTGCCTCAGCTTCTAAGCCCAAAATAAAATCACCAATGCAACACTTCCTGCTGAAAGTCTTTCTGTCAACAAGGAGCACAGGGGCTCACCAGGGGGAACGGGTGGCAGAGGAGAAGACAAAGCTGCAGAAGGACCTTCCTCCTCACATCGCCGGGAAACTGCACCATTCCACAGAACCTGCAGGAGACAGCATGCCAAACGTATCAGGAGCCACGCCCTGCACAGGCCCAGCATCCAAGCATCCCACAGCAGTGTGGATGCTGAGGCACATTCAGAGGCCCAGGAAGGACAGATTTCGTGAGCTCAATACAGGCCTAGAGAGTGTGCATTTGCAAGCACATGTGTTCATGTATATATGTGCCTGTGTATACACCTGTGCAATGTGTATACACACATGTCGTACTGAGAAAGCAGACTTTGGGAACTAAGGGTGCCTCAGGGAGGACAAGCAACAAGCTCCCCACAGGGCTACCTGCCCTGCCCATGAGGATTCCCCCCACTGCTGGCATCTGCCTCAATACCCACTTACTCGAACACCACAGATGAAGGCACTGAAACAACATCTGAGGGGCTGTCCTCTGCCCCCCCCACAAACACCCCTCTGCCAATGGCAGCAGGGGGCCAGTCAGGATCATCTGTTCTGGCGGGAACACCCTTTTGCTATGATTGTTTTAAAGGGACATAACACATGAGTTTAGACAGCTTTATGATGAAAAATAACTCCTCCCAGCTGAAGCTACCACTTGGCACTTAACCACTGTGAGGCCAAGCCCTTCTGTGGCCATCTCAGGCCAGAAACAAAACTCACACTGCAATGCTTGACCGAAGTTTCTGGATGTCTTTTGACTTCTTGATTTCTTCCTTACAAAGCGCAAGCAACTTCACACAGAAGGGGTGGCTAGAAGAAGAACACACTATTCTAGAGATGAGCTTTCACAGGGGGCCTATGTACCATACCACAGTGCATTTGATGACAGGTGCTGCCACCAAGTGTCTGGAGGGTCTGCTCTCTAGGTGACATCACGCCAGGTTCCAGAAACTGGCTCCTTTGCTCCCCTGGCAAGCACAGTAGAGAACAGATGCCACCTGCCTCATGTACCCAGCAAGCCACCATCACCCACAGTATTTAACATGTGGGCAGGCCGACCCCAACATGGTTACAATGCGATCACATTCACTCAAGTAGCTGACCCCAACGGAAGAGAACCCAGCCTGACAAGGGCCGGCTACTCCTCTTGTGACCAAAGAAGGGAGGATGTACTAAGTCCTAACCAGGCTACACCTCATTTGGAGATCTGTCACATTAGACCACTGCCCTTTCAGGATCAGTCTATGACAGCAGTTCCCCAGACCAAAAATGGATCCAAGAAAACACTCCTGCCCCCTTGGGATAAAACAGATGAGGTAGTCTCAGCCCCTTATCCCTAGGTACCCTCTTACTCAGAAGTATCCTTGTGTGTCTCTGGTCCCCTCCCTGACCCAGATGCTTGTGGGGACCCAGTGACTGTCATGTTGCTAAGGGCTACAGTCATCCTGATCCTCAGCCTCTGTGACTGCTTGGTAGACACCGTTGATGGCTTCCCTGCTGTGACATGCTCCTGATCCAGGCTGTCCCTGTGGCTTTGCTATTTTTCTGTGTCCCTGTCCCCTAACAAAGGGCTGCCCACACTCTGTCTACACCCAGTTCCCCAGTCACCTTCATCCACACCCATGCTTCTGATGACCTCAGGGGTTCACACTCCACCCACCCTGAGGATTTCCACAGCTCCAGCCCTGTAGATCTTGCTATTCTGGGCCATGATAAGCTTCTCAACCCAAACACCTTCAAACTGTGCTCAAACCTCACCCCCTCCCTTCTGCTCCCTGCTGCCCATTGCTGTTGATTGGATTTACAGTATGTATAAGCTCTGATCTTGAATGTCTTGGAAAAATATCTCTAGAATTCTGGTCTCTGGATTAGGTTGTTTATTATTATTATTAAATATCTTTTCATGTGAGACACTTAGGCTTATCCAGAAAAGTACTGAACAAAGAGATCCTCACTCCTCCTCCGTGGTGAAGATGTCAAAGCAGCCATTGGCCAGCATCTGGTTCAGCGTCCTCAGCAGTGGCACGGACACCCTGTGGGAGAAGACACTGCTCAGAGGAGGGCACGCTGCCTCCCAGACACCAGCATCAACATAATCTCAATCAGCATGTGCAGCAACCAACAAACCAGTCTCATTTATATGGAAACGCAAAGGAGCAAGAAAGGACAAGACAACTATTAAAAAAGAGTAGCTGGAGGCCAACACCACTTAATTTCAAGAATCAAAGTAAAGCTGAAATGATCAAAACGGCATGTAACAGGGGCAAAGATATGAACACATCATGGCACAGAAGAGTCCAGAATAAACCTACAATTTCTTACGAAAGTGTGAAAGCCACACAGAGGAGAAAGGAGTCTTTCCAGCAGTCGTGGGAACATGATGTCCAGGTGGCCAGGTCCACACTGCACATGCAAAACTGTGCTCGAAACAAACTTTAGGTCTAAATATAAAACCTGTAACTCCATACAACTTCTAGAAGGAAACATAGGGAAAACCTTTGTGACCTTGGATTAGTGAAGTCTTCTTAGATACGACCAGAAAGACAGTCCCTCAAGGAACAAGGGAGGCACTGGGGTGGGACAGAGTGGATGCATTCGCCCTGTGAGAGACATGATATAGGCCAGGAGAAAATACCTGCAGATCACACAATCTGATGAAGGAATATCATAACTCAGCACTAAGGAAAAACCCAACCCAGTTATAAAATAAGTAAAAGAAAAAAAAAAGAAAACACTTCACCAAAGAGGATAAAAAGATGGCAAAGTGCTGGTGAGGGCATGGTACGCCCAGCTCTCCCTGACAGGAGCAGTAGGATGAAAGCACACAGCCACTTTGGAACACAGCTCTGCAGTTTTTAAAAGTCATACATTCACCTCCCTCGTGACCCAGCCTTTGACTCCTCAGTATTCACCCAACGAAAAGGAGATACATTATTCCTCACTTGGCCACGTCACTAGGTTCTGGGAAACTGACTTTAAGCAAAACAATACATAAGGAAACCAATTTGACTGCAGACAAATCAATATAAAGTACTCAGTTCCTATTATATGCACAGTCTGACAATTAAGTTCGCAAATTTGCCACCATGCACTTGTGTTGGCAGGACCTGCACAACTTGGTACAGTTTCATAACCTTGGTATATCAGTGTTTCACAGCTGTGTCATGTCAACGTATGGTGGTGTATTGCTGAGTGGCATTCATTATTGTTGTTGCATGTTTTTTAATGCTGTTGTGAGAATGTTGGAGGTTGAATGAGAGGAACAAAAAAACATTAAATTTCTTGTTAAACTTGGCAAGAGTGAAAGTGAATTCAGGGACATGTTAGTCCAAGTTTATGGGGATAATTCCATGAAGAAAATGGCAGTGTACATCAGAACTGATGAAAACATTGCAAAATTCATTGAATTGTGCATCAAAATTGTCAGCTGACTGTGTGGAACATAGCAGACCTAATAAACATTGATAGAGAAATAGTTAGGAATATCTTAACTGAAAATCTCAGCATGAGAAAGTGTGTATAAAAATGGTCCCAAAGGAGCTCTTGCATCACAATACACCAGCTCAGACAGCACTGTCTGTGAGGGAGTTTTTAGCCAGTAAACAGATAACCCTCCCCACTCACCTGATCTGGCCCCCAATGACCATAGTGATATTCAGCATTGAGGAATGTAGCACTTTTTCTAGGGTACTTTTCTAGTTAAGTTTAGCAAATTTAACTGTCAGACCTCATAC
The DNA here is from genome assembly GCA_963574415.1 of Tarsius wallacei. Lineage (NCBI taxonomy): Eukaryota > Metazoa > Chordata > Mammalia > Primates > Tarsiidae > Tarsius > Tarsius wallacei. The sequence continues at coordinate 11,749 of CAUYQG010078908.1, read as the reverse complement.
AGTCTGTCCAAGAGTTGTCATGGTGCTCAGGGAGGATTTCCTGTCACATCCACACCGAGACTGACTCTCACATTCCCTGCAGCCCCAAGATGGAAACAGTCCAAGTGCTGGTGAACAAAAGAACTGTGGCTCATCCACACGAGAGCACACTGCAGCATGGTGATGCAGGCCAGAGAGTACCCAGGCTGGGGCAATGGGAAGAGAGCTGAGGGTCAGGAGAAACCCTGGGTGAGGGATGTGCCCACTATCCCGACTGTGGAATGACTTCAAGGGTGTACACATGTGTTAAAATTGATCATCAAATTGATGACAGTCATTTCTACATCAATAGAGCTGTTTGCAAAAAGAGAAGAGAAAAGAAAACATGGCTGGGGTGAGTCCCATTCGCCAAGTGCTGCTTCTGTGCTTCCCAAGGTGAGAGGCTGACGAGCTCCCATCAGAGGGGACCATGTGGCCTGAGTCCTCACACATGCACCAGGAACAACCCTCAGAGGATACAGGAGAACATTCCCAAGTCTAAGTCAAGGCCCATGGAATCTATACGCTGCCTCCATGTAAAAGCAGTTACCAAAAAGGTACAGCCAAATATTCCTGGAAAACAAGTCCTTCTCACTGGGACACTCGGAAATGCTGGGCTCTCACTGACTCAGTGGCTGACATGTGTCAGCATGGGCATCTCCAGGAGAACCCACCACCAGGAATACCCAGAAGGCTTCTCACAGACTCTCTTCACCTGGTTCAGGACTTGTATTCTCCTCATTTCCAATGTGCACAAAGTGGTCATTGCCCTGCCCAAAGTGCAGGCTGGGAGAGGTACAAGGCAGAGCTTGGAGACTCAGGCTGCCAGCATGCAGCTTATAGAGAACCATGTGCATCGGTACGTCCTCACTCCTCAGGCATGTCCCCCCTTGCTCCTCAGCCGCTTAACAGCGAGATGTGTCCATCTCTTCCAGAAGATCCCAGCGAGCAGGTGAGACCCTGGGGGTCTGTGGAAGAATGATGAGAAGCACAGGTGCCACCCGCACTTCTGAGGCTGGGAGATGCCACTCACCTATCATTTAGAAGGTTGTCCTCGAAGACCTGCAGAAGGGTCCTGCTGAAGTTGCCCAGGGCCTGTGGGTCGCTCTGAATCTTCTTCATGTACTCAAAGAGGCTCTGTGAAGAGTGTCTGACCTGCAACACCAGATGGAGACGTGGTCTCTAAGGCAGTGAGCTCATCATCCCTCCCACCCCTGGGGTTGGCTGCAGTTTGGAAATGTACACATCTACCAAAGAGCTGGAATGACTGAATGACAGAGATGTGAGGATTCTGCAAACACCTGGTTAATGCAGGCAAGGCATCACACAGTGCAAGTGCCTGAAACAGAAGCATTTCTCTTGGATGGCAGCACTGTCTAAACTCCTATACGCGAACGTGTTTGCCAGAACATAGTGCTGTGGTGGGGTCACCACAGGAAAGAGATCAGAGCCCAGGGCATGGGTGCCATGAGTCACAAGGTATAAAGATGCTCCTGTGGGCCACAGCTCCACCACAGACCCTGGGAGCTGGGCCTGGCATCCTGGAGGCTGAGGTGGATCTAGAAGCCGATGGAGCCAGGTGACCATGTGTGGGGTCAGGCAGGCCCTGGAGGGATAACCCTGAGGGGGCCTCACAAGTGCCAAGCCCCATAGAGCATGGCTGTCCCTCTGAGCAAAGACAGAGAACCAGGAGCACAGGGCGACACGTGAACTCAGCTTTAACACCACAGAGAAGACAGGAAGGTGAGAGGGAAGGGCCAGGGTGGCTCAGGAGAAAGAACCCTGATGCGTTGTGGAACGTCAGGTTGCTGTGGGAAAGAACTGGAGCAAAGATGGCCAGTTCCCAGAAAGTCACCCCCATGGTGACTACCAGCCAAACCCAGGAGGTAGAAAATTCCACAGGGCAAGCAAGCAGATTCTTCAAAAACTAAACAGCATGAAAAACAGGAGTGGAGGGGCAGGGAGGAGAGAACCACAAAATGTCAGAACCTCATAACACATCATCCAGGTGCAATGTGGGACCTTCCCTGATTATGAGGTAAACACATTTGAGACAACCGAGGAAATTAAATTAGGTTTATTTACATATGATAATAGTGTTGTGGTTGGACTTTCACAAAGTCTTTAAGAGACATAGGAAGTACTTATAGGGCAGATCGTACAATTTCTGGAATTAGCTTTAAATTACTCCCCCGCCAAACCAAACTATGTGCAGGTGGCATGTGTGTCAAGGGGCAGGAGTGGGTAGAACTGACACCTGCGCAGCTCCTCGCTGGGCACATGGATGTTCCTAGTAATACTCTGTACTGTGTGCACATTTCAAAATTTCCCAAAGGAAAAGCTTAAGAAAAATTAATGGTTTCTTATATAGTAGGAATAATCAGCTAAGAATGTGGTAGAGAAATATAAGTATTCACTGACAGTAGTATCAAAACTTCAAATGTTTTAAATAGGCACAGAAAAAGTTCAGACTTGCACGTCCTGACTCTCAGGCAGCATGTCCTGCAGTGAAGACACACAAGGCTGTGCACAGACCTTTGGCCACGCCCTACCGCAGAGCACAGAGAGTGGGGGCTCCAGGAACACAGACATCCCAGCCCACTCAGTCCTGCTACTGAGTCCCAGCTTAACATCTAATTCCACCTTCTTCAGACTTGCTCACGCTGCAGGCCGCTCGGCCTCCTGGGTCATGGGGAAGAAGCTGGACCCTGGACCCGCAAACCAATATTCCCAAGACATAGAGTGAGCAACAGAAGAAAAGACAAGGCCCAGGAGGGAAGTGCCAGGTGCCACCTGGAGCCACACACCCCCATGTTGGCTAGCCAGATGTCTCCTCACCGTGGACTCTGTCAAGCCGCCCACAGACACAACCAGCCCCAGCAGTACATGGTAGCGGTAAGCAGGCAACCCAAGGAGCTGGGTGATACGCGGGAAGGCCTGGGAGGACGCATTCCAGTTCACAGAGGCCATGTCGGACCTGCAAGAGAGTGAGCCGGATGAGGCTGGGCTCCCTGTGCTCACACCATGGCCACAGGAGCCAGGTGTGGGGGAGCCCGCGCCCCAACAATACCTGGGAAACAGCTTTTCCAGCTCTCCCCGATGGGGCACGTGGGGGATGGGAGGACTGCCAAAGTGCAGGAGTGTCAGGAACACATTCATGGCATGAGCACGGAACCGGTCAATCTTCTCGCTTGCCTGCTGGGCCACACAGCACATGACACGCTCACAGCTGCAAAGGGAGCATGAGGTCCAAGTCATTAATTCTGCCCTAACACCACAAGGAAGCATGGGAACCTGACATGGCCAGCTGGCACCATAGCCACCTTGGGATGGGCTGTGAATTGCAGCTGACACGAGGACTCTGGACGCGATCCAGGCCTTGGAAGGAGGACATCTCGCCCACCTTCATGTCCCAGAAGCCACACAGCGGCTGCACAGCAAGCATGTGTTAAGGACATGCCATGGGGACTTGGGGTGGAAGCAGCAACAAATAGGATTACAGGGCAGGTGGAGGAGGAAGATGGGGAAGAGAGGCCAAGGCTGGGGAAGAGGGAGAAGAAATGGGAGGAGAGGACGGGATGCCTCCATGGGAGGACGGGAGGAGGGAAGAACTAAGGAAATGAGGCCAGGATCCTCCACGGACCTTTATCCAGACTCATGGCAGGGGAGAGGCCTGAAGGCAGCCCTGGGTCCAGGGAACCTACTAAGTGATGGGTTAGCCAGTCCCTGGCAGGCACAGACACCCAGGTGCAGGGGTCCCGAGCTGAGAGGCCCCCAGCCAGGGATGCTGCCTCTTGTCAAACAAGCCAGAGTACCGAGTGAGGCCCAGTTGGGGAGGAAGGGCCTGCCCAGACCCAGGTGAAGGGATGGGAACAGCTCTCTGGGAAGAGGGTTTGTGCTCTGTGGTGCAAACCTCACAGCACACCACACAGCCCATCCTGCCAGCCACCCTAAGCATGCAGTTGCCTTTCTGGGTAGAAAAGAGCCGCACACGGCAACACTTACATGTGGGCCTCAATCAGCTCAGGCTGGCTCTGTCCCAGCAGAAGTGTCAGATCTGTCAGGCTGGTCATGGCAGCCTCACGGACCCTGCAGGGACAAGGAGAAACACAGGCTCAGCTCAAGATGGAGATTCCCGAGCCTGGTTCTGCCATACTGGCCAGGCCTTGTAAGCACGACACCCTTGACTGTCCCACATGGAGCCCAAATGGGGTGTATCATTACCAGAGGAAAGTCACAAGGACCACCCAAGGGCCCTCTGGGCTGTGAAGACACAGACAGGGAGGCCCAAAGCCCACACAGGCTGGCTCCAAAGTGTCCTTCACACAGGGGAGTTTAAGGGATTATTAAATGCCACATTGGTGGAAAATGTCAGAGAAACTCGATACAGGCAGTTAATTGTCAGCCTTTCATCAAAGAATATGCACTCACTCTCTTGGATTATGTCAAACAAGGAGGGTTCGTGTCTAACACCCAAGACAGAATGGACAAGCCCCAGCAAAGCCCTGTCACATATGCACACACAGAAACACAGGACAGATCGTTTTCCCATGAACCTGTAAAATACAAAATACATGACTCTACAAAGATTCCCCATCCAGAACAACTCAGGACTCTGTGGTTCTCTCTGAGCAAACAGATGTTTGTGGTTCTATGGATGTTTGCTGCCACTTACCAAGCCCCCACATCCCCTCTGCTGTCCGTGGTGTAGTCATGTACACAGCCCAGCAGTGCGCAGTAAATCTCAGAAGCGTTCTCTTTGCACACAGCTTCGTCCGGGGCTCCTGCTTTCACACCGACAGTCTGACAAATCCTGAGGTTAAAAATGCATGAAATACACAGTGAATGTCTGTGAACTTTGTCTTTCCCATCATGATGGCCTGATGTGTTTTCCTGAGACAATACACTCAACAGGCCAAGAGCCTAAGAAGTAGACTGACAGCCAGACATGGTAGCTTACACCTGTAATCCCAGCACTTTGGGAGGCTGAGGCAGGAGAATCTTTTGAGTCCAGGTGTTTGAGACTAGCTTGGGCAATACAGTAAGACTTAGTCTCTACCCAAAATCAAAAAATTAGCTGGGCATGGTAGCACATGCCTGTAGTCTCAGTTACTTGGTAGGTGGAGGCAGAAGAACTGCCTGAGTTCAGGAGGTCAAGGCTGCACCACTATATTCCAGCCTAGGTGACAGAGTGAGACCCTATCTCAAAAAAAAGGTAGTAGACTGAGAAATCCAGTGCTCCTTCCACATGCACACAATGTGGGACAACTCTTCCCTGAGGTCACCTTCAGCAACCTCTATGGCTCAAAAGGTAGGCAAGAGGCTGTTTGTGGCTGGTCCCTCCTGCCTCCATCCTGACAAGATGGAACTGACACTGACATTAGGGGTACACGCTGACACTGTGCTGTGGGCAGAGCAGGAAGAGGAAGGGCCTCGCCCTACGGGCACTCATTTGTTAATAAACACAGAGATGATTTCACACACTGGCTGTGTGGGATCGTGTCCCCTTTGCCAACCTTGAGCTGAGACACATTGTCCAATTCTTGGAGGGTCCAGTGTTCCCAAAAAAGTAACCACACTATGGCTTTAATATTTATTTTAATTATGGCAGCATGAAACTGTTAATAAGCCTTTATGAATTGGAACTGACAATCCCCTGAAAAGACAAAGAAATTAGAAAATAAAAAATAATAAAGTCTGCTTCTCAGCTGATTGATCAACTGCTTTGTGACTGGGCTTCTAACAAAGCCTAAGAACATCCCGACGATGTTGGGGTCACTGGCTTTTCAGAGTCATGACTTCAGGGAGGAGCAACTGAGACTCACCTAGCGATGGCCTTCAAGCCATCTCTCCTAGACTCAGCAAAGCTCACGTCCTCAGGAGAAGTACGGGTAACTGCTCTTAAGCCTGCGAGAACCTGAAAAGCAAGAATCACCAAAAGAACCTTTAACTACAAGGATAAACATACTTTTAATGCAAGTGGCAGCATGGCCCTGGGGCCACAGAAGGCAGTACCTCGGGACAGGCAGCCTTTGGGTGGCCCATAGGTGCCCCCTTCCTCACAGGGCCACCCACAGTGCAGCCAGGGAAGACACTGGGGGCATCACCTCCAGCCCCTTCCAGGCTGAGTCCCCAGCCCCAAGTAGCCCCTGTGAGTTTCACCTCACCCTGGGCAAGGTCTCCCTTTTTGTCCCATTGCTGAGACCCGGGATATAAGACGAATGAAGCTGCTGGACCCTCATAATTTCATCTGTTATTTCTTGAAGTAATGGTTCAATTCTAATAACTGTTTCATGTTTATCCACATGTCCATAAACCCCAGTGTGAGAATTCTAATGGCAGAGCAGCCGCAAGAGGATGGAGAGGCTTCTGGAGAGCAGAGAGTCTGTCTGGAGAGAGTCTCTCGCAAGAGTCTGTCTGGAGCTGCAGATCCTGAGGTGCTCGAGCTGGATCCCACAGTGAGGGAAGGGCACAGGCCCCTGCAGAGAAGTGTGACCTGGGCTTGTCCCAGCTTTGGGTGGCCAGGCAGCAGCAGGGAGAAGAGCAGGAGCACCTGGCATGTTGGTCAGCAGGACCAGGACCCATGCGTGGTGGGGGAAGGGAAGCACACGTTTCCAGGCTGAGGCTGGTGGGGGCAGAGGAGGGTCGGGTCTCCAGGGTCTGACTGGATGTGCTGGAGAAACAGTGTCAGGATGCTGGAGGTGATCTCAGTGGGCAGGACTGCCCAAGAGAGACAAGCCAAGGACAGGAAAACTCAGGGGACACAACATTTCAGAACAAACCCAAGGAGTCAGTGAGATGGGAAGAGGAGGCAGAAGAAGAATGGGGCTCCCAGAAGGGGCATAAGGAAGCGAGACTGAGGGTGGGGACTGGTGCCCTTCAGGGCGCAGGAAATAGGACAACCTTCCTTCTCAGCCTTTCAGCCCTCAGCTTTCATAGGAAGAAGTGTCTCCCCTCTTTCTAAGTTCACAGTGGGAGCCAGGGAGGCCTGAGCAGCCCGACCCCTGGCAGCTCCGCCCCTACCCTTAGGGCTTCCGCCCCATGTCAGGGTAAGGTGGAGTCCCAGAGGAATGCTGTCAGGAGCAGACAGAGACCTCCTGCCTGGCCCTCAAATCAGAAACATATGACACCTTCTGTGGAGGCTACTTGGGGAGCCGACCTAGGGGAAAGGAGGTCATGGCATGGCTTCTGTCCAGACCCAGACCAGGCTCTGACAACACAGGGTGACGCAACACACATGTAGAGGCAAACGTGCGCTCATTGTGGGAACAACTGCTTCTACAAATACCGTCTTTCCTGTCAACCAGAATTCAGCTTCTCCAAAGTCTATCCTTTGATACGAGCAGGTTTCCAGGCCCCCTAAGGGCTGCAGAATGGGGTATTCCGACGGGGCCACACGTGCTGGTTCCAGGAATTCCATCTTCCCACCCACCAACACTGTGTGGCTGTGTTAACAGTGCAGCCCACCTTGTGCCCCTGCCTAACTGCTCCATCTCCCCCGAGGCCCCTCCTTTGCATGTGCTCAGGTCAACTTCACCTGCTGGAGCTTGCCTTTCAGAAGGAAGCCAGGAAGAGCACCCAAGGCTGATGAGAAACCACAGCGAGTCATTTCCTCTGGGCTCTGCAGCTCAGCCAGATACTGCTTGATCAGTTCATCTGAAAAGAAGTAATGATCTAAGGATTAGAATGTGGACATGAAAAAAATAATAAAATTAAAAAAGAAGTAATGAACATAAAGAGAAGGACGCTCTGTTGCCCCACCACTTACTTGATGTATGTATCAGAAATAGGAGCAAAATCATGTTAAAGAAGGGAGGGACAGCATTAGGCTCTTAAAGCAGATCTATTTCCAAAGTGGCATATACCAAAACAGGTATTTAAAAAAAGAGGTTTTCATAAGGTGTTTTTAAGGTTTTCATAAGTACTTTTAACTATATGGTTTCAGTCTTAGGAAAATAAATTCAAGAGGGTGATAAGAATGGTAGATTGCTTCATAATTCTCATTTTTATTCACCAAGAACATAAATTTATTGTGGAAACAACATCTTCCTCATAAACAAGAGTACTTCACCAGAGACTGAGAAGATGCAGCCCCATGCCAGATACTAAGGACTTGGGATGTGACACAGCAGGAGTGGCAGGCACTGCCCCCTGAGATATCTGTTGAGGTCAGCCCAGGGAGAGGAGCAGTGGGGTCATTGGGCAGAAGGGGGCAGAGAGCAGTAAAAACCAGCAGAGTGAGAATAGACAGCTGTGACCATGGGCAGCTTACTGAGGAAAAGCAAGTGGCCAGTGACAGGAACAGAGGCTGAGAGGGAGAAATGCGAGTCAAGAGGCACCCAAGGTTCAGGGCGAGATCAGGTAACAAGTTCTAAGAAAGAAGGTGAATACCAACCCGTTTCTTTAAAAATGCAGCTCAGGGAGATGTAGGGGAGCCAGGCTAGTCCTGTGTGTACCATCTGCTGTAACCCAAAGAGACTGTTTGTTGCTACCATTCTCACTCCAACAAAGTGGATGCTTGTAACACCTACATGTGAAAACATATAACATGCTCCCCCATCCTCATATGTTAGGACAGAAAAATACAATGGAAATATGATTTACACACATACTAAAGTGAATTCACTTCAGCAGTAATGTGAAAGAATAATCTCCCATCATCTTTACAACCTACCTGAGTTTCAACACAAAGGTTAATTTCTGAATATCATTTTATATTCAGAGTGTCATGACATGAGACTCTCTTCTTAGGCAAAAAAGTAAATCATCGCTTTATTATTCCTATTTTTAAAAATAGGATAAATACAAAGTAATGTTACTATTGTCTCTTTATATAAAACTGCCTGTGCTAAAAAAAAATTTGGTGAAACATCAGTAATTTAGAAAATCTGTCAGAAGGCAAAATTACAGACTATTTTCTCATTTTTATAAAATCACAGAAAGTAGATTTAGACTATTGCAATATGATTATTGTATATAATTTAAAATAGTGTTTCATATGTTTTTGATGTGATCAAATGTATGTCCTATAATATGACATAAAGGAGTGTTATGGGCTACCATAATATGTGTGTAAAATTTGATTTTTTTAATTCTAATTTTAAAATAATACTCATGAAGTAGGTCCTAAAAGCAGTATTCTATGATGTGCCAGAAACAAGCTGAAACATCTGCACAGAGCCGGTTCAAACCTGGCCAGTGCAGGGATATGCCATGAGGAGTGCAGCTGCACACAGACACAGCATACAATCAGCCTTACACCCCTTTGGAAAAGGAGGGAAAAAAAGAGCAAGATGTGTCAACAAGTGAAAAACACATACCAGAAAATGTCATGGTGTACATAAAGATTCTAAACACACATTTTACCATGCAATCGAGAAATTAATGCAGCCCTTACATGAACAGACTCAAAGGAAGAAGTGTGAACTTAAGGGGGCGGCAAGACAACAGAGAGAGATGAGGAAAATATCTCAATAATGAAAATGAGGCACTGAAGAGCAGAGAAACACCAAGAAAATGTCACCAAATGGATGAAATATGAGAAAGAAAAAAAGAAATGGGAAAAGAAGAGGTTTAAGAACTAGAAAGATGATACATAGAAGACAGGTAAAGACACTCCAACAAATGCATAATTGGAAGCCCCAAAACACAAAACTGGAAAAGTCTACTTAAAAACCCAACTTCAAAAAACAGCTGAGGGCAACCCCTTTGGGTTCCCACGAGCTTTTCAGTCCTCTCAATAAATCCTGCTTAGAAAACAAACAAACAAAAAAACATAGCTGAATAAAATGAGACTCAATTCTATATCTGGAATAGTAGCACTGTGCTCCGGGACAAGTTGACAGAGTACAGTCAACACTAAGACACGTCCAGTGAAGCTACTAGTTCAGAGGAAAGAAAGCAACGTTGGGCAGCCAGGCACAGTTGAAGGAATTGAGAATCTAGCATCAAAATGAACCCTGTTTGGCCCCAGGAGGAAATGTGGAAATGTTCCTGTGTAGCCTAGATCCCTGCTCACGTCAGTCCGATGTCCACCGTCAAGCAGGTGCTGCCAGATCCATTCCAGAAAGGAGCAGGTAGTTCTGCCGAGCCCTCATTCATGCCCAGATCCTGCCCACAGCACAGCTTCCTGCCGAAGCCCCTGGGGCCTTTTGGGACAGAGCCCACACTACTGACCCTGAATCGCAGGATCCGCCTCCCTCCGCTCCTTCATGTAGTATTCGCTGCAGAGAGCAGCAAGGGCTGAAACAGCTGCATCCTAAAACAAAGGAGGGGCAGTGAGTTCATAACGGCTCTGCTTGGTGAAGCTTTTTGGCCACAGACACAATGGGTCACTCTTAAGTCTAGGCATAGTGATGACATATAAAAACAAAAATAAACAAGACCTAAATTACATCATTCCTTTCCAATATGTCTACTCATTGTCTTCTGTCAGGCATTTATCACTTTAATCTCCACAGCTAATAAACTGAATAGAGAACTTGGTTAATTTCTTCCATACAACATAAAGTCCATGTCTTCTAATATAGAGCAACTGACAATAAAATGAGACATTTTTTTCTTTCCCATCGATAGTTATGAAGGGAAAAACGTGTGTCATGCTCCCAGAGTAACATGGGCAACGACTCCAGGCCAGGGCATGTTCAGACTAATTTAGAGAGGGCCCGGGGGCACTGGGAACAACAGTGTGGGGTCGGGGGATGCCAGACGAAAAGATGCATAGGAACCAATCACAAGGTTCCTGGAACCACAGCAGAACAGATGACACCATGCTACATGAAGCTGGAGCTGATGGGCAGTCAGAGTCCCACTGCATATGGGGCACCGTACGTTCTCTCCCTGAATCCTATCTCCACCATCTCCAGAGGAGGAGCCAACACCCAAATAAGGCTTTCATGACTATATAACCAGCAAATGGCAAACATGGGACTCATATGTTCTTTCTACTGCTCCCTCAAAGCCAGGGAGCCAATGCCAACAGAGCAGTCTTGGAGAGGGGTGATGGGAATGGGGTGGGTATGGCAGTGAGCAGGGAGGGGTCTTGTCCGCTTGACCTATACCAATCCCAGAAGGAAAGTGTACCAGTATCACTACTAGTATGAATTAATAATGTGTAATTTATTGTCCAGTCTGTCATTTGAAGACAATGTGGAAGGACGCATTTGTGATTCCTGAAAGCCACTTCTCAACTGATAGATCAGAGCTTGACAAATTTCAAATGGGACACAGGCTTTTCTTTTCTTTTTTTTTTTTATTTGATACTCAGTTCAGTATATAGGAGTTAGTGACACATATTTCTAGTCCCCAGAAGAATAATTTCCTCCATCATTTTAAAGATTTTCTCAAAAAACGTGTAGAAGCATATTGATCTGCATGATCCACACTGCACATATTTGCAATATAATTTAGAATCATTTCAGGCTTTTTGACTGATGTAATATTTCTACCATGTAATGTCCTTGTGGTAGATTTCATTCCTGCATGATTCTAAATGCTGAGAATTGTAACGACCCATTTGTCCTTCCACATAAGAAGTGTAACATTATTTTTCCTATACCCTACTGGTTTTTTTTTCATTAAAAACTTTGGCTTGCCGGGCTCGGTGGCTCAGCCTGTAATCCCGCACCTTTGGGAGGCTGAGGTGAGTGGATTGCCTGAGCCCGCGGGTTCGAGACCCGCCTGGGCAAGCAAGACCTCATCTCTACAATAAATCAAAAAATTAGCCGGGCGT